>JXTB01000491.1:3224-22154 GCA_002914805.1 Parasponia andersonii
ATAATCAAAACAAATAAGAAGAGAGAGATTTATAGTGGTTCGGCCCCGAAAAAGATGAGCCTACGTCCACTGTTTTCTCACTATATTGATGAATATTCAAGGGTACAATACTCGAATGCTAATGGGGAACGCTCAAGACTTAGACTACCCTAAGCGTGTATTTGCTCTAACTTCTACTCTCTCTGACTTGTTTCTGCCCAGAATGTTTTTGATGATCCTTTCGGAACATTCTGCCCCTCTTTATATAGATTGTAGTGACCTTATCCCCTTAGGTTCCTTATGTCTCTAGGATCCTAATTGAATAAACGGGTAACTATGCAATTGGGTAATTATCCAATTAAGTAATTAGATAATTATTCAAAATGGATAACTAGTTAATCATAAACAATACAATTGGATAACTACTCGAAAAAGATAACTTAATCGCAAATAGGAATCTTCAGTTTTAGGAGTCTTCAGTTTCCCATTCCTTGTAGGCTTCTTCCACAGCATTTACTTGTTTCCCTCTTCTTGTAGGTTTCCTCTATAGTGTTTTTGTGTTTCCCTTTTCCTATGGGTTCCCTGTTTATTAAGGAAAACTATACGGAGAAGGTCGCATAAAAACCTGCAGAAGAGGTCGCATATAAACACCACGGAAGAGGTCGCATATAAACATCACGGAAGAGGTCGCATATAAACATCACGGAAGAGGTCGCATATATCCTTCTTGAGGGAGGTCGCATATACAACTTATGCGACCTTAGGATTTTAAACCGCATAACAACTAAAAGGGATATTTGGTAAATAGCTTGGGATCGAGGAAAGAGTCGTGTCATGTAGAACATGACGATGATGAGCTAGTGAGCGAAGTGTTTTTCTTTTCTTTATTTTTTTTTTTTTTGGCGCAATTTCGTGAAATTAATGAGAATACCCTGTTTTTGTCTGTTTCAGAAAATGGATATTATATTATGCCAACCGTCCATTATTACTGTAGCACTTGTTCGTAGAATCTGTTCCAAAAAAGCACTTTTACACATAACCCTTCGACTAAAATATGTTTTTCATAATATACTAATTGGTCGCCGCCAGCAATAGTACTCATGAAACAGTACAGCTCTAAGGGGCTTCACTATATAGAATTATATGGTATCTTCTTTAATATGTCAATTCCTCCGTACATTGACCTACTCTTTCTGCTCATTCAAAATATCGTAATTCTGTGAGAATATTAGCGAACACTTTTGTGCGTGCCTTTCATAATTTGAAGGTCAATAAGTAGCCAGGTTGTATCAATCTTCTTTTAAATCCATTTTACATGAACAAGTACTGTGCTAAGTTCCATTTCAAAAAATAAAAATAAAACAATTGTGCTAAGTATCACGTAACTAATAGATATATTTATATATATATATATATATAGGCACTACTTCAGTAGATTTTTTTTTGGTTAGGCATATTTTTTCATAATAAAAGAAGGAAAAAAAATTATTAAATAATCACTATTTATTTCTATTATTTATTTTCAACTACTCAAATTATTTAAATCATGATAATTATTTGATCAATGATCTAACTGCTAATAAAAAAATACTTAGGGATATATAAAAAAAATATCTACTATTAATCAAATGACTTAAAAAAAATATGTATAGATAGGTAAAAAAAAATACATATTAGATTGAAAACTTATATATATATATATAGATATATATGAGCAGCTTTTTTTATCATCTAAAATATGTAGTAAGTATTCATGTGTTTGTATATAAGTACATATAGTTATGTGATTAATGCGAAAGGCTTTTAGCTTTCGTAACTTTCATATTTTGTGATCTGTTAGATGAATAATGCAATATATTTGATCACAAATTGTGTAATTGGATCGATATGTATAAAGTTTAATATGCAATGCTATGGGTACTACTAATATTCATCGTTACATGGCGCATTAGTCTTTATAATTAATAGACTAATTCATATATGTGTGCATGAAGTGTATTTATAATCTATCAATAACATATTGACACATATTCTAATATTAGACACCATGTGATATCTTGTATTATTACTCTTAATCCACTCATTGTGGACTAAAAATCTCTTTCTAGGCATTAAAATAGGTATGTGCAAACTTGGATTAACCATGACTGTAATATGTATGCAAAATTAATATTAAATTGATTTATCTTATAAGAGAAATACTAATAATACTTTTTTTTGCATTCTCTTAATCTTATTATTCAACACATAAATTCTACTATAATTTTTTATATTATTAAAATATTTAACTGAATAATAGACTCTACTTAACAAACAAGACTAAATAGCATAAAAAAGAACGAAAAATAGAGTTCATTTCTTCTAAAGGGATGTCCAAGAGTTTTTAGTGCTAGCTAGGATATAAAGATATAAATAATTAAAGGTGATCAAGAAATAACTAGGAGAGCAGGCATTGATAATTTGATATACAACTGACAAGGACATTATTACTCCACTTTGTGGGCATATAAAAACGACAGAAGAGAGTGAGTACATGTGGATTTGTGGCTCAGGATTTCTTGTTATTAGCTCAAAATCTTACAAGATCATGTTCCGGCAGGAGGAAAGATACCTAATTGGCTTCCCTCACAAACAAAACCTGAGTGGAGGAAGAGGAAAAGTTACAATGTAGGTCCTTTTTTTACTTTTTTTTTTTTTTTTTTGTTAGCTAGAAACAGTGTAGGTCCTAATTAGAAAATTGGACAATGAGTCAGATATCAATCACAAGGTTTTGGTCCGAATTTGATAAGCCGATAAGTCTTGCATGCACTATCAAGACATTTATAATATTATTACGTAATATTAAGGATAATTAATTTTTATATATTTAATTTCGTTTATTTGTACAATTTATACTATATATTTTAGCTATTATTGTCTTTCATATTAAAAACTTATAACAAACTTATATCTTTTAAGTTAAACAACAATTTTTGACCATTGAATTACCAAACTATCTCTTTCAACTTTAAGAATATATATTTATAAAATAACTTACCTTTAAACAAATTAAAATTAATAACTAAAATAACAAATATTAAAATTCGAATTAAAAACTATAAACCTAAAATTTTTTAATTAGTTATTAATTATGTCTTAAATTTGAATTTTTTTTTCAAAAATTTTAAAAATATATTTTGGTAAACTCAACGGTTCATAATTAGTTTTCAACCCTAGTTTTAAATTTAAAGGACAATTATGATATCAACCAAAAAGTAAGATATAAATTGATCAAATAATCCAAATACAAGGTGTAAATGCTTAATGATTGTCAATTCCGTAAGTATTTTTTTTTTAGCTATTTAGGTATTTTTTTTCTAATCATTAGATTATCATCTAATAATGAACTAACGGCTATAATAATGTGCATAAAAAACATCCATTATTAATACTATTTCTTTCTCTTATATTTTATTATAAAAAATGTATATGATAAATTTTAATAGGCTAAAATGATAGTTATATGTAGATAAAAAAAAATACATATTAGATTAGATTGGTGGCTATATATAATTATCCTTGATAATATCATGTACATGCCTATTATTGAAGGAGGGTGTACATGGACATATGGATATGACCCATGCACCGAGTTCAGTCTCTTAAAAGACATAAACCACTTAATGATTTTGGGCTAGCTATCTTTTCTTAATTCGTCTACTTCTGTCTCTCCTTTGCCTTTTTTTGAAGTTCAGTTTGAGCAACTAACAAAGAGATAACGCAATTATGGTGTATAGAATAAGGCAACGGGTGGATGTTTATAATATATAACAAAATATGTTGAAGGCTAATCAAGTGTTGTGTGATAATTTATCAAACGACACGTGGAAGAAGCGTGAAAGAAGAAAATATATAGAAGCGTGTGGAAGATAGAAGTGCGTAAAAACATAGAAAATAAAAATATGTAGAAACGCAGAAAATAAGGGTGAAGATGCTCGGGAAACAAGAGCAGTTAATAATTTGGATAAAATCAGTAGAAGTCACCATGGCTCGAAAAGGAGACTACGTTTTTGGAAAGTTGCACAACGATTTCATATTTCTTGAAAAGAAGACCACTTTTTGGAAAAGAAGACCGCGTTTTGAAAAATACAAAACGATTGTGCCCATACGTGGTCTCGAACTATGATTTCATATTGTCCATCACTCACTCACTGGAAAAAAAAAAAAAAAAAAAAAAAAAAGGTGGTAGTGAGTTATGAGCTATGATAGTAAAATCGGCCAAAACTCCCCTCCCTATAAATAGGAGAAACATAGGCCATTGTAAAAAAATAAATAAAATAAAATAAAATATGAAACTATGTCAAAATTGTAATTTAAAGAAATATTTAGTAAAATAACTGTAGACGTAGATTTCTGATTTAGGTTGAACCACATTAAAAACTTGGCGTAGTTTATTTTTATAAGTTTCGTGCTTATTATCAGTTTCGTATCATTTCATAATTCGAATTTTTTGAATTATTTTCCAACAATTGTACTCTTGGGAGTGATAGAATTTCGTGTTGAAAAAAGCCTCCGTCAACACCACCAGGATTACCCATATTCGATGGTCCAACTAATCTTATGTTATATGAGTTATGACTCTCATGCCATTACATATTTTACATCACACTAGGGAACAATGTTTTGCTTAGCTTTTCACCCTTCCATTGGGTTAAATGGGCTTCGCATATTGCCCAAAAGTAAATTAAGCACCCTTATTATTACACCCTAGGCCCTAGCTAGCTTTCCGAAACTATACCATATATATGATGTTATCATTAATTGAGTCGAGAGATAAAATTTAAAAAGACGATTGCATGTTTCTGGGCGTGAGAAGAAAAAGATTGTGATTTGCCTACACATAGATTTGTTCTAATAAAAATGGAGTTTGAAATTCGAGAGATCGAATTGGTCGTAAGAGGTAATACATATATAATTGGAGTTGAGTAGCTAGTGCTCTAAGTTTAATCAATAATCATTCGAGTACATGGTTTGAAATCTGAGCCTTATGGAGAGAACTGTCTCATCATAATTGGATGCCATCAGAAGGCATTAAAAGACGATGAAAAGAATACATGCCATTTATTAATGATATTCCAAGCCTATATACCGATCTCATTGATTCCCAGTTTGCAACACACACATACATATATATAATATCCTTCACATGTACCTCAATATAATTATATCTGAATTGAAAATAACTAACTTCATATTTTTCATTCACATGCTGAATCTGCATTCGTAGAAATGTAATTGACGCAAAATTAAGTAGGGCCATTGTCACGAAAACTATCACTCCTTGAAAACGTAATTAATTGATATGTACAAATTAGTGTCAGACATATATATAAATTTATTTAAATATATAGTATATGAAAAAACTGCTAAAATGGTCTACTCTACATTTAAGAATATTAATATGAGTAATTATCCTATTATCATTTCATCTAATGTATCGATTGGTCGGCCAGCGAGTAATTTTAGTGAGAGATCTAGCTTTTTTAAGTAGTAAAATAACCATGAGATACAGTGGCTATAAGTAATTACATTAATACATTTTAGCCTAATATATGGTATGCATTCTAGGCTTTAAAATAAGTTTATGGAGTTTATTGCCTTAAGCAATAAGAGTATTGGAAAAGACTAATTATTCTAATTACTAAAATAAGAAGGGTAACGCTGAGTAGTGTGATATGATTGACTTCAATTTTGAAACTGATATTTTTGTTAAACGCATAAACCGATTACAGTACCAGACACGATTGTTTGTGGCTTAGGCACACTGAGCCAAACCGTCAAAACCACTTTACCCACCAAAACCTCTCTTTCTCTCTCTCTCTCTCTCTCTCTCTCTCTCTCTCTCTCTCTCTCTCTCTCTCTGGTGGGGCCGGCCAGCAAATTGATGATCCAATCACCTTTTGTAGCCCAAGAGAATAGTATCGACTCAAACGAACAAAGCATTTAGCATTGGCATGCTGTTAATACTAAAAGATTTTAGAAAACCATTTCTCAAATGTTATAACTTACTCATGTTTGAGTTGGGATTTGTCTTAATGAATTTTTGCTATAGCGAATCAACACCATTGGCTCCTGACTTTGTAAGGAATCAAGATATAGTCCCTTAACACAAGTTTTATGTCTTCCCGAGGAAAAGCTAAGGTCTAGATGAACATGAAATAGACTTTATCTAAGTCGTCCTTTTTTGCTTCTAGTCTGCAGAGCAACTTGCCAAATATAGTGCCAATAAAACCATTGGCACTAGCTGTGCTTTTCTCAAAATATCTGGCTTTCTTTCGCTTTCCCCTTAGTAATTACAAGTACAATATCCGAGGCCAACTACAAAACTTAGGTCATGTTTACTAATGGATATAAGTGGAAGGGAAATAGAGAGAATAAAAAACATGTGAAAAAGACTGATTCATTTTCATTTTTTTACATAGTATTTCTCTTTCTGTTCCTTCTCCGTTACATATTAGTACACATGTGTTGATAGAACAAGGGTTAAATGGGCATAACATTTTTTTCTTTTCTGTTACATAAAAAAGAAAGGGTATGATTCACATAGAACGAAGGAATATGGCAAAAAGTTCACATAAACGGACGCTCAGTATAGAAGAGCAGTGCTCCATGTCTCGATCAGCTGCCATGCACAAATCAGGACATGACATCAAAGTTGAATCGACTAAACTGTCTGAATTATTCAATATCAAATCAGAGCATTTCACTTGATGATTTGAATTAATAATATCTCCTCTAATTATTACCCCCAAAAAAAAGAAAAAAAATCAGAGCATTTCACATATCCGAGTTCCCACATAATCTCCTACAAAAAAGATAAGCAACACGCCATAAGCAATGACTTCGACATTATACAACATTATATCCTAACTGCCTACTTAAAGTACGGAGTTCAACAAGAATATTTTCATACAAGGTTGCTGACCCAAAATACAAATTCAAGGAACCAGTAAGATAGTAATTAACCAAAGATCATGATTCATAAATAAGATCTCTACATAAATAACCGTAGTCAAGTCCAAGTTCTCAAAATCAAGAACGTATTGAGTAAAAACTGTAGGAAATGTAAAAAACATTCTATTCCATAAAATACATTGTATGGTACAGAGTTAGACAAACAATAAAGTCCCAGCAATGGCATTGACCGTTACAAGACTCTGTAGAGTCCACCTCAAGTGAACATTAGATCATTTTTGCCTCCAAGGTGAGGGCGAAAGCAAACACGAATCTCGTGCTCTTCTGGCTCTGCACATAGTTTTGGAACCACAATCTCAAGTACAGATCCTGGCCCATCATAGTAAGCTTCAATGTTAGCATCCTCAAGAATTCGGGTTGAAAGTGGGATTTCTCTAACAAACTCTCCCGGAGGGCAGTGCTCCGATGAGGGATCTGTAAGCCTAAAAACCTTATCATGTCTCTTTATAAATGGCATGCGAGATGTACTCACACAGGATACCTTAATGATACCATGAGTGAGAGTATTCCTCCAAGAAACTTTTACCCTCTGAAGATCGACACATGGCAAGCTAATAATAATCAAATAACTTTCTTCGTCCTCATAAATTGTTTTCGCACCGGTAACAGGCCCATAAACATTCTTCATCACCCCACTAAAGTCATTCAACCAGTGTGGTCCATTTTCGTGACTTTCCGCATCTGGAATGCAATTGGATGGAGGGTTAATTGCCAGGTAGCAATCATCACTGTTCCCATTTGGTAAAAAACCCTTCCTCTTTTTGCTGCTGACAGGTGAAAGGTCCACCACATCGGAACTACTGTGATTAGATGGCTGGGTAGACAAATTCAGCCCAGACCCGTTAAGCAGCTTCTTTGAATGTGAATTTGGGGTGCTCTTTATAGGAGAAGGTAACCTGTCAAGCTCAAAATCTGTGTTTGGAAGGTTTCTCCATGAACTGAAATCACTTGCTTCAAGAGGGATTGTGAAATTCCACTCCCTCCCAGTAAGTTCCACCAACCGTTTCTGCTCTTCCTCACTGAAACCTGTGAGATTGGGTGACGGAACAACCTTGATCCCGTGCACACACTGAGGGTTTGATAGACCTCTATAATGCTTGCGCTGCATCCTGTGAGATCGAACAAAGCCCTTATCGACGCTAAATGGAAAGGGGCGTTCCCCTTGGCGAGAATGTCCATTCATGTAACTCCTAAGCTGCATCTTACCTAATGCATTCTCAGGCCGCTCCTTGAAGACCCACATATACATGTTTTCCATGTCATGCTGAACCATAAAAACGTCATGGTTGAGATCTGATTTATCAAACCCAGAAACTCCATTGTGGTCACAGATAGTTTTAGCCTTCGACTTCTCATTCAGTGCGGGCTTGAAGTAAAAGGTGAAGAAAAACCAAGCACCCCAAATGCTGTCCACTCGCTTAGCACACTTCCGGCCAACCTTGGGAATAGTAATCAAACTTTCAGTCTCATAGACTTGGGAAGCAAGGCCAACATCTAAAATGTCACAAGAGTCGGAATTCCACGGCTGCTGAGATGGGCTTCGCTCAACCGATAGGGGTAAATTGATATCAGGGGGATGAGAGAGTACGATTTGGCGATTCATCTCCAAATCCAAATCGTCGTGCGAGGAGGAGGCGCTGGAATCCATGGATAAGATGGTGGATGGGTGATGATTGTCCATTGACAGGGCTGTAAGGCGAGAATCTCCCATTTCAAAAGGACTCCTTGAAGGGTTTTGTTGCTGATGGGTTTATCATTATCATAGCCATTCCCAAAAAGAATTCAAGTAAACAACTTTATAAGCACCTTCATCATTCAATCAATCCCCACTATATCTCCCCTCCATCAAAAGCCTAGATTTACAATCAGATAACAAATTTCTCACACACCCACATCAAAATCCAAACAAATGAAAGATTCAACATAATACCCATATAAAATATATATATATATATATATATATATATATATATATATCAAGGATTTACAAAAAGAAATCAATATGGGCAAAATAATAATAATAATAACAGTAATCAAGATATGTGAAGTACAACTGAATCTCTTTGGGCAACAACAAACCAAAGAGATTATTCCAAAAACGCTAAAGAAAGACTATATCTAAACCTAGCCTCAGAATATCCTGAAACCCTCGAAAGCCATGTGGGAGACACAGAATCAAAACCATCAAATCCATGAAAAGAGAGAGCTGAGACTACTAGAGCTAGAAAATGAAATAAATAAAACTTACACAAAGTCCTTCAATAATTAGATTGACAAAAAAACAAAAAAAAAAATCTGAAGAAGATGGATTTACCTTTTGGAAAAAAGAGTAGGGAATCTAGAAGAAGGAGAAGAAGAAGAAGAGGGAACTTCACTCACGCTCATCTCCATCATATCATCAACTACCATGTTTTTCCAAAACGCAGAATATTCAATTCATTCAACCAGAAATCCAACAGCGCCTCGCCACCGTCTCCTTATAAAGATGGTGCACCACGTGGGAGTTAGACCCCACACTAGATATCATCACCCAAGGGCTAAGTCCAAGCCTAATGAGCCCACCACTACCGCTTACTAAACCCAACTATTGATTTCTAACACCTATTCTTTTTCGTTTCTCATTTTTCGCACCAAAATCAATTCCAATTCAAATAACTTATTTTAAAAAAATATTTAAAAAAAAAAAGATTATTATGAATTACTAAAAATTTCGTTATGTTTATTAAAATGTAATAAATTGTCCTTGTATTTACAATATTTAAGGATAAATGTTTTTTTTCAGAGCAAAATAATTTAATAAGAAATTGATAATAAAAAATAACAGTATTATAGCGTTTAATAATGTTAGGATCTGGTGAATACCTCTTTGTTTCGATATTTTCTTTACAATGATGGAACAACTTTATGGGACAGTTCTGGATAACTTTTACCACTCCTAATTCTGATTATAAATTAATTTCAAATGCAACTAGTATTTAGTAATGATAAACCTACTTTTTATCAAATTATTTTATAATAAGCAGTTTTTGAAAATAAATTTCTTGGAAAAAGATTTCGAAAGTGATTAGATTCTCCAGCAATTTTGAAAAGCTAAAAAGTCTAGTTTTTAGCATTTGCTTCCAACTTAACCAGAATAAAAGTTTTCTTAAACAACACAGTAGCTGCAAAAACAAATTGGCCCCATATTTATATTTATATTTTTCTTGATTTTGTTTTTAAAACTCAAATGGATTATGAAGATTTCTCAAACACCATTTTAACAACATAATACAATCCATTTAACTTAAAAATTATATATATATATATATATATATATATATATATATACACATATAATATGTCGCCAAACAAATTCCTAAGTAAGTACTCAAACTAGAATGACTATATCACAAATTCACAATTGATTTATATTAGGGCCAATCATCTTTCACAAATTATAGTACAAATTCGTGCACCGGGGCTCAAAAAAAAAATCAAGACCTACATATTTTTTTATTGACTGTTCCATGTCTATATATACTCCACTCTCATAAAATAAAAAAAATTGAGTAATGCTATAAATCTTGACATACTATTACGAAAAAATAGCTCCGTGATATTTTATTATTTGTCTTTGTCAATATTTAATGTATGATTCATTCATTATTTGTTAGTTAAGTTACCACTCATTCAAATTATTTTGTCTTATTTACTTATTATGATATTTAGCATTTTCCTAAAAAATTTCCAACTCAATCAACTAATATTATTAGCTAAAAATTAAGCAGGTGCTACAACACTTCAAAAATAATTAAGAAAATAAAATGAAACTTTCTTAGGCTGGAATACTTAGTAGTATAATGTGTTGCCCAAGAATGACATAACATTATGACCGCTTTTGGTTTGAGGTAATAAAAAAAAAAAAAAGAATAGAAATAATTAAAAAATGATCAAATTCATTTTTTGATAAGAAAATCTAAATAGAAAAAACTTTTTTATTAGAAAGAAACTTATTGGATAAAATAAGGTGGAATGTAATACTATTTACTTAATAAAATAATTTAATTAATAACATAATTTAATACTAAATATAAAATAATTTAATTAATAACACAATACTAAATATAAAATAATTTAATAAAATAATAATTTAATTAATAAAATAATTAAATATTAAATATAAGCTAAAATACTCATTTTGAACAAATACAATTAATTTCATTCATTTTTATAATTAACTAAACATAAAAATTTTTATTCAACTATTAATTTAACTACGTCAACTGTCAACTAAATAATAACGTAATTATATTACTATTCTTTTTCTATTCTATTACGAAAACTATTATCATTTCACGGCTATAACTAAACGGACTATATGTTGAAACTTCAAATCAAACACAGTCCGGAATGCTATGACCGTTTCCAAGTAAAAGGATTTTCCAAAAAACTGTTACGGCGTACGGACATAGTGGCAATACAGATAATTTAGGAATGTCATAAATGAAATCGACCAATTTTCCTTTTTTTCTTTTTTTTTTTTTTTCGGTTTTGCGTCAACATCCGATCGGTAGATTATGTTCCACATAATTCAATTGGGCAGTGTTCTCTTAAAATAAGATCAAGAAGCACGATTTCAATCCCATCATGAAAAGAGATCACTTAATTGAATGAACTTTAAAGATTCCCAAAATTATTGCCTATTTTTCTTCCCACCCACTTCATTTTGTTTCTGAAAACAGACGGAGAATTCTGTGCTTATTAATTGACTAAAAAAAAAAAAGATTATTTTTCAATTTATCAAAATTGAATTATTTGATCAAATTTGTATTTTACATGGTATTAATATAATTGACTTTCATAACACACATTATCACGAGTAGGTACGCGTTATCTTGTAAACAATTTTATTAGACACCATTTTATATCCCATTTTGGTGCTTAGAATTAGAATTAGAATTAGTCTCACTTTTTTGAAGGAGATTCGTTATCCCATTTACATCCATTTATTTTTAGAGTCTGGATTATTTGTCTTAATTCATCAAATATAAGAATAAGATAAATCCTTTTACACACATAATTGGACACTTTATCATAATTTGTATTATTGCCAAGTGTTTCCTACCTTTATTAAAACGTAGTTTGAAACTGTGGGTGCAATTGCAGCAGCGTCCTAGTGAATTAATCCTCCTATTAAAGTCTAAACTCAAAAGCTTTCTAAAGAAGAATTTTTTTATCCACCAATCTATATACTCCTTTAATGGTGGGTGTGTGCCTATCGCTCTCCCATCACTGCCTCTCAAACCCATAAAAATCTCTCCCACATTTGAAAAGTGCACTTATTTATTTATTTATGTTTGGGGAGTGTTTTGCAGTGCGCATTGATCTGTGCACTTCTCTTTGGGTTCAAGTGAAAAGAAAACATTAAAAAATATAAATTAATGTAAAGAAATGTCAAAGAAGCAAATAGCCGTGTAGTGCTTTTCTTCTATTATTACTTTTGGCCCACATCACCAATAATGGCTCATTGGTCCATTAACGTTAAAGGCATAATGCTGACGACACCGTTTTCTTTTAACATCATGTATGTGCTTACCTCATTACACCCTTTTTTTTTTTTTTTTTTTTTTTTTAAATAATGGATACCCATATCAAGAATGAATATGATACTTTGTGCCTTTCTTTCTTTCTTGTTTGGTTCCTGATTCCACGAATATGGACCCCAAATCATCCCATACGCGAATGAATTTTGGAGCAAAAATGAATATGCAAAGTGAATACATGTTGGTGTATTTGGTGTAACTGAGCCTGTTAATTAGCACCTTAAACAAAAGTTTATCTCCTCATCGTTTGATCTATATATTTTTGTTGTAATGTATAAGAGATTTCTTTTGTAGCTAATGCCTATCACTGAGCCTACATCATAATGTTATAGTATATGATATTTGGACTAAACTATTAGCTTAATATATAAGAATGAATTTTTCATAATATGAGACAAGAACTGACAGTTTAAAGTGCAGTCTAATTAGGAGAAACACTTTTCTGGGCACTGAATCTTTATTATAATTTTTTTAATGAATTATTTTTTTATTAAATAGAATTAGAAAAATGAAAAATGGAAAGGGTTATAGCTTATCTAACATTAAAGTAGAGAAGTAGAAATAAAAGTGGCAGCACTTTTATCTAATACATTTGCCTCAGATATCACCTTACCTAGACAACTTTGTTCAGGTGAGAGTGGGATACGAACTTACCAAGTAGTTTCCTGTTCCACATAAGTACGAGGAAAATGCGGGAGACTGTCTCATCACCCATTTTTTTTTTTTGTCATAATATAATTATTTTATCCATATGTTTGATGTAGGCCGCCCCTTTTTTCTTTAATTTACTAATCTTCGGCTATAAAAAATAGTATAAAAAGCACATTCTCAAAATAGCACAAGACCCTACGTATAGTAGTAATGACTAATTGTAATGGCTATCATATATATGTTCTATTATTTGACTTTATAAAGTTATGTGATGATCATTGGCTCTAATAATGTTTACCATTTTCTTCCTTAAATAATCTTATTAATATTTTGGCCTTAAAAGGTGGAGCGAAACATGATTTATGGCGATTTTGTAAAATTCTAGGATGTTGTTTGATCATCAAATTTGGAAAGCAGTTGAAGATAGTATAGCTAATAAAAGGTAAAGTAAGCAAACTCTGTCACTTTTTGTAATTTGAATTTCATCAATTTTATTTCAATGTTTGCTTGAAGTAAATGAACGAACTGAAAAGGCATAATTTCGTATTTTAAAAAAAATCTGTTGTGTTTCAGCAAAGTATCAATTTCGATCTTATGTTCATAAAATTACATTATGTATCTCATTCCTATCTTATGTTCATAAAATTAAATTATGTATCTCATTCCTCTTAGTTTATGAAGCTGGGTTAAAATTATTCATTATGAAGAATTTATGTTGACATTTCAAATGTTTATCTAAAAATGTCTAAATTATTCTTGGTATGATGATCAAAATCTCAATTAAGCCTACAATCAAACAATTAAATATCCACATTTTTTAAAAAACTATATTTTATAACTTATATATATATATATGTATATGTATGAGCATTGGTTATAAAGTTAAGGGGGTTAGTTTCATTCATGGCATGCATATGTTAAAGGACATACGAAAAGAGACATTTTTTTCTAATTTTTTAAGGAAACAAAAAGGGACATTTAATTATTGAAAACTTAGAAACGCAAGGAAACAAAATATTAGTGTTTTTTTTTCTTCCTTTTATTAACAAAAAGAAAGTGGTTTAGACTTTAGATAGTAAGTGAAGGAATAAAAAAAATCGTCAAAAGAAAAAGGAATAAAAAATTCTTGTATTTAAATAAATTAAAAAAAGGCTCAATAATTGAAACAACTTGTGTAGAGGAGTAGAGATCCTTGAGTTGACGAAGATTGGTGGCATATTTGGAATCCTACGCGACTCCACAGATGGAAAGTGCGAGCTTTTATTAAAATGGAAAAAGAAGAACATCACAAGCCAATATCCATGTGTGTTGGTGGGAATCATAGCTTTGTAGCATCCACGTGCTTTGATTACAAAGTCTTCCGAGAATCCCCAAATAATTAACAACAATCACTTATTAGTTGGAGCAATCCAAATCTGCCAAGTACCCTTTTTTTTATTATTTTTTTTTTTATGCATCTAGTGTCGAGACAACTATATGATATATTGTCAATTGCGGTCTTAGTCTTTTCATAGATTTATTTTATATTCTTTTCCCTCTTCTTATTTTAATCCAATTTGATCCAACGACTTTCACATGTGTGCATTGGAAGTTGGAACAACCCATACCCTTACCATGACGAGAAATATGCATTACTATAACTATTAGTATAGTTTACAATCTAATAAGTTAATAATTATACGCTAGCATTGATAGTGGGCATAGAGGCCTTATTATACTAGCCTGGTCGCATTTCACAAAATCATGTAATTTTTTATTCCATGAATTATGAGTAAAATTGAAATATGGTCTTAAAATTTTAAATTTGATATTTTTAGTCCTTAAATTTTAATTTTTTTTATTTTTAGTTCTTAAACTGTTTAAATAGCTATATTTTAGTCCTTTCGTTTATGTCTCATTTTATTCTTAACAAAATAAACATAAGAAATACATGTTTCATATCCAAAAGCATGGTGAGTATTATAAAGATAACAAAACATGTATCAAAAATTTTAAAATGATCAGTTGAACAAAAATTAGTTGCACATTGGAGAAAAGTATAATTTTAAACTATTCAAAATGTAATATTTTTTTGACATCGATACTACAAAATGAAAAATATATTTCACCTACTCATTTTGTTTAGAATCTAAAATATATAGTAAAAATGACCAAAATGAAACATTTTAATAGTTTAAGGATCAATATGACTAAATTTAAAGTCTAAAACAAAAATAAAACTTTCCTTTTATTACATAATTAATAAAGTTATTTATCCTAGAATCCATTTAAAATAATTTAAAAATTTATTAACTAACAAACAGACATTTATTTATTGGAAAAAAAAAAAGAAAAGTTTTGAGGAAGGCACTTTCATGGTACTTATTTTCAAAGGTTTTCTATTTAAGATATTATTTAGTTATAACTTTTAACTTTGGAGCCGAGGGATATTTGTTTGATTTTTCGGCCTAGAAAGGGAGAAACATCTCTTCGTTTTTTTTTTTTTTTATAATGCAAAAGATTGGATTTTTATTTATTTATTTTATTCAACTGTGGCAATGAAATCTTTTTATTGGAACTATGAACCCATTCTATAGCAAAGCGCACAGAGTTACGATGGAGGGAAGTATACAGTGGACTATTTTATCGATGAGTCCAAAATCTGATTACTTATTTTGTTATTTCAGGATTATCATAGAAAATTTTAAAATAAATTAGACAAAACTTATTTTTAGCCATTGAATTTTAAACCTAATCCCATTTTAACCCATGACTTTTAAAATTACTCATTTAAGACACACGATATAAAAGTATCTAATTTGGTCATTTCATCACTCTTATATTATAAATAGACAGAAAAAATTCAAATTTTGGCCACGAAATTATTATTAATTAAATCTTATGTGGGTCTCCAAACTTAAAAAAATTCATATCTTAGCACGTATCTATTAAAATGTTCCATTTTTGTCTCTACATTCACTAAATTGTAAAAACAAATAAAAAAATGCATGTGTTACTTACATAAAATTTTTTAACAAAAATATTTTAAGTAATTTTTAGGACCAAAAAAAAAATATTTAAAATTATTTTATTAAAAAAAAAAAAAGGGGTTAGGTGAGAGTAAGTATTAGATGACTCACCAAGGTTTAGATCACATTTGTAAGTACGCTAACCAAGCATAAATCATTACGACTCTTTTCACTGGCATTCACATACTCGACAATTTATGTCTTGTGCCATAAATTTGAGAAAAGGGGATGTGTGGGACTAACTTGGGCCACAATGAATTTTTTGTGTATTTTATTTTCTCATGGTCAAGATCTTCAAAATGCACAAGAAAAATAGTTTGAGATGTCATTTTCTCCAGAAATTTAATATAAAAAGACCGAGTGCCATCTCTGAGAGTATCTAAGACAGGCCCTTAGGTTCAGTCATGAGTCCATGACATCCTGGCCCAATAACCCCAATACAGTTCATCACATCACAAGTAAGCCGATGATATACAAGACTTGGGTGATAAATTGTGCCAATTGAAGTCCGGTTGTTCCAGGATCACATCTCTCTTTCTACGAATGAAGCGAAATCGACTTGATTAATAAAAGAATAAAAAAAAAGTATGATTTGGGTAATACGATATTTTTAGGAGTATTTTTTTCAAAATAAGTTTTTTTAGGACCGTCTCAATATTAGTGACTAGTAGTCCCGATGTTTGAGTCCTGAAAAGATGAGTTATTTAGTCACAAAACTTTGACTAGATTGTGAAAGTTTTACAAAGGTATTCTTAGAAAAAATTACTTTGGTCCTAAGTTATTGGGATAATATTACTTTTATATTTTATATTTTAATACTTTATTTAAATTTATTTGTATTTTAGTTATTATCAACACTGATTTTTAGATTTAAAATTTGTTATAAATTTATATATGTTGACACTAATTTAGAACGGTTAATTTATCAATATATTATTTAAAAAATTGAAAATAAATCATATAAAAACTTATCTAAGAATAAATTTGTTAAATTATTTTAGTAAATTAACTACTCTAAATTAGTGTTATGGTATAAATTTGTAACAAATATTAAATATAAAGGTCAATATTGATAATAACCAAAATATAATGTACAAAATAAACAAATATCAAAATATAAGGTATGCTTTTTTTAGTTGCTTTTGGAGAGAGAATAAATGTTCATTCTCAAATTGCCATTTAATGCCCCCCCCTCCCCCCAATTGTACTGGTCGTATTCACAATTTTGTGAATCATCGTCTTTCTTTTCCAATTTTTCGTACTTACTCCCAATTTTGCCCTCTCAACCGTATGGGTTATAGTCACAAAATAATTTTTTGGCTCATGGTCATAACGGTCATAACGTGTTTTATATTATTAAGAATATTATAATATCTTTTTATTGTATAATCTTTATATTTGTGACTCTCACCCACAAAATTTATGCCTAATCTTATAAAAGTATATAAAAGTAAAAGGAAGATAAAATATTCCTATTAGCCAACAATAACTTAATATCATTTTTCTAACACAAGTCTATTTTTTTTTTTAGAAAAAACACCTTGCCATTTTCTTTATTATTAATCATATATATATATATATAATACCTACAGCCACACAATTCGTAATAATTATAAATTTTGGACATGTAATCATGATTTGTAACTGCTAGTCACAAAAATGATGTTAAGCCTTCACATTGGACAACAATGATTTTATGACTTTTTTTTTCTAACACAAATCTAATTTTACAATAAAAATCATGTGATTGCATTTATTAATAGTTATATAGGTGATACCTATTATCACACAATTCTTGATGGCTATAATTTAAAATCACATGATTTGTAACTCACACATATCCCAATTCTTGACGGCTATAATTTAAAATCACATGATTTGTAACTCACACATACCCCAAACTGCCATTATCCTAATCAATCAAACACCATAAAACACACAAAAATAAGTCCCCAAATGGTCACAAATTCAATCAACCAAAAGCTCGACTTTACCACATCTCTCTACGTGACCAGATCATTTGCCCGATTCAATTAAGACTACTTTGATCCTCCTCATCGGTTTCTAATTAAAAAAAATATATATTCTATTATTACATTAAAATAAAACGAAGAACAGAATGACTAATCTATGGTATTGCACAGCCCCGTACATCCAACTGGCTCCATAAGCTCATCAGCCATTTCAAGTTGATCGACAAGATGGGACTTGGGTCTCTGAAGAGGTGAAGAAGAAAGAAGCAGAAGCTCTTAAAGATGGTTTAGTTTTTGTTTTAGATAGAGTGAGATATGTATGGGTTTTGAAAGCTAGAGAAAGATGGTTTAGTTTTTCTTCGGATTAGAGTTCTGATAGGATGGGGAAAAAGGCAAAGCAAAAAGAAGAAAAAAAAAATATAGGACCAAAGTTCTGACAGGAGTTATTAAATTGTAAGGCATTTTAGATTTGTTGTTGCGTGGAAGGTAGTAGAATTGTCATTTTGAAAAAAAGAACTAAAAAAAAAAATCAAATTGTGAATTTCCCTAAATGAAACTAAACTTGGCCCATCCATTTTAGGCCCGCCTGCTCTGAGTAAATCTTCCCTCTACCCGCATTTACAAACAACCCAATAAAGAATTATTTGGTTCGATTGAGTCCCTAACCAATAAGACTAGAACTAGTAAAATCGCACCTTTTTTTTTTTTTTTTTTTTTTTTTTT
>JXTB01000491.1:30257-121192 GCA_002914805.1 Parasponia andersonii
AAAAAAAAAAAAAAAAAAAAAAAAAACTAAAGAGTAAAGATTCCAATAATCATTGCATTATTTCGGACCCATGACTCAATATTGTTTGTCCTCATTCTCGCTCTCACTCCTAGTCATGACCTATGTATATACGCGCGTATTAGTACTGTATGTCACAATTAAATGTGGGTTATTACCTAATCGTGTGTAGTGTCCATCTTGAGCTCAACTAGACCACGCCTACGTATTCGTAAGTTATAATTTGGAGGCATATTTTAGGCGTGAGGAACGATCTGCTACTCGAAGTTCTTGGCACGAGCTGATATACCGATTCATGGAGCCTGTGTGTTAGGGAGTTTCTTCAGAAAGCATACGATAACGTAAGAGTATAGATAAACAAACTTACCCAAATGCTAAACAATATTAAACATACTACCGTATTAAAAGTGGGGATTGGTGTACGAGTACGAGTAATCCACTTTGAGAAAGATCCTCGGTTTATTATAGTAATCATATTAACTCTTCTACTAACTTCCTTTAAAAAGTAATTTTCTTTTTCTTTTTCTTTTTTTTTTTTCCACGGTATATTCTTGTACCTGATGTGGTGGCTATCGCATCGGCGGATTAGATTCCCACGGCCAAACGACTTATGTCCTTTTTGTCATTGCTTGTGGGCCTGGAAAACGTGTCCAGTTATCTATTATCAATATTAGTGGGCGAGTAGCTTCTTTTTCGTTTTTGAAAGGAGGAGATCCTTTTCGGCATGAACCCATGGGGATGGGGCCATGCCATGGCTATGTATGTATTCATAAATCATAATCACCAGTGCTGATTTTGGCCTTTAATTTATACGGCGCGCGCGCGGTGTTGGTGTTGGTGTTGCAACTGAAGCACGAAATTTCGTTTGTAACACCAATCCAACTGGAAAATATTATACCACTTTTCTTAATTAAATAAATTGGCGACTTTGAGAACCGAATGTTAACCATTGAGAACTTGACATAGCCACATAGGTGTTCATGGTCGGTTTGGGAGCAAAACCAAGTAATTTAAAATCAATATTTTGTCAGTAATTCTTATGTGAGTTTTAATGAAATTGTAAATTAAGTTCTATTATAACACCTATGTATATAACAAGTTTAAAATAACGTCTATAGAAAAATATAGAAAAAAAAATTATTTATATCATATTATTTGTCAGTTTTGTTTAGTTAGTTTTACACCCGAAAACTAATAACTAAAATAATTAAAAGAAATTGCTTCTCAAACTGACCTTCAACTAATTTTGTAGAAAAATCAATGTTGGTTTGGTCTAGAATTTTTATTTTTATTATTATTATTATTATTATTTTTTGAAACATCCACACTCGACGACTTTTTTTGGGCAGTGGTTTTATCATAATGAGAGTGAATAACATTGCTACAGTTTGATCAATGTTTTTTTTGGGGTTAAATTTGATCAATGTTATTTAGCACATTGTGACGGACTAAACTTTGATCCATTGTCACTTTTCTATGGTTGCAAACTAATTACTGTTTTTGTCGTTTCCTTGAAAGTTTGAGGACATAATTGGGGCATTCTGTAACATAATTATATATATATATATATAATTAGGAAGGACTCCTTAGGCCAATAATATTAATAAAAGCTAAAAAGTTTCAATTGCAATACAAGAACGTAACATTACTCATAAAAAAACGAAAAATGAATCATAAATACGATCATAATAACATTTTTTGCTATCATAATTCTAAAAAAGAATAAGATAACAAAGACTAACATCAAATAATTACCTTTGTCTGCTACTGCTATTGGATTACATTCTTGGTAAATAAAGTACAGTGATTCCACAATAATTTCAACACTAAATGAGATCAACGGCTACTGAAAAAGAAAAATAATTTTTCCGCATTATTGATCTAAATCTAAAAAAAAAATTCTTAGACTTAAAATCTAGTAAACAGAACTAAAAGCCTACACAGATTCAAAATTTTGTAATACTATAATCAGATTTAAATATAAACTTATTATAAAAATAAATAAATAAAAAATAGAAAAATTCCTTATCCTTCAAGGAAACCAAGGAGAAGAATCGAGAAAAAGGATAGACCGAAGAAAATATCAAAGTAATCCTTCCTTGGCTTTTTGTGAAAACGCCTTGCAAAAATTTTTTGAAAGAGAAAAAAAAAAGACTAAGGATTATTTCTTTTGGCCACGTGTGATGAATTATTTTAAGGAATTTTAAAGTAATAGAATTAACATATATACAAAATTTAAACGAAGAAAATCATGGCATATTTAATCTATAACATAATTAAAAGAGTGAGTGAATCGTTTGGTTTTGTCATTTTGTTTACTGTTCATTGGTCCATACATTTTATCCTTTTCTGTTTTTTTTTTTTGTTTTTTTTTATTTTGATAAGGAAAAAAAGTATATAAATATTTTCTTTTTCATCTTCTTATTTTTGCTCATTCTCTCTCTCCTATATTGTATGGGTTAAAAATTCTTATATTCCATAGTAAAAAAGGACAAAACCAAACGATGAATGACCATTTAAGAGGAAGCAATAAACAAACTCTCATTGAGCTTCAAGAGATGGGCTAGCTATTAGAAATTTGGCATGATTTGGGTTTGGATCTAGTATGGGGAATTTATGGTTGCCAATACTATTGTGGTGCTACAGAAGAAGAAGAAGAAGATGGAGGTTACACCATAGATTCATATATGACAATATTTGATCCTCTCTGATGAATACATTAGCACCAGAGCCACGTAATTGGGTTAGCACATCTTATGAGATCTCACAATGGTATTCAAATTTTATTTAAACAGTGTGACAGTCAGCTATCATTTCCCTCTCCAACTACTTAAATAACTATTATTAAAAATAATACCAAATAAATAATAAAATAGAAATAAAGACGCCGACGACAAAAACAAGCAAACTAGTCTCTCTTTCCCTTCTCATCTCATCTCAGCCTAAAAAACCCAAATCTGATTTGGAATTTGAGTCCCAACAAACAAATCATTTTAACCGAAGAAAATAGAACAGAATGAAAAGGAATCAGTTTCCCCATTACTCAGAGAGAGTGAGAGATCAAGATCACGATCACAATCAAAATCAAAATCAGAATCAGAATCAGAATCAGAATCACAAATGGGCTCTTCTCATTCTCATTGCTTCCGCACTACTCTTTCTACTTTTTGTTCTTCTTCTTCTTCTCGTCCTCCTTTTGAATCTAAGCCTCGGCCACAATCGCGATTTCTCCTCCGACGAACTCGACCTCGACTCAGACCAAGACCAAGACCAAAGAGGGAATCATGGCTTGGGCCTGGGCCTGCCCGAGCTGCCCAGGTTTGCTTACTTGATTTCCGGAACCAAAGGGGAGGGTTGGCGTCTGAAGCGGATCCTGGAGGCGGCGTATCACCCTAGGAATTACTATGTGTTGCATCTTGATGTTGATGCGTCGGATGAGGAGAGGCTTGAGCTCGCCAAGCATGTCAAATCTCACAATGTGATTGCCGAGTTTAGGAATGTGATGGTGGTTGGTAAGCCCAATCTGCTCACCTCCAAAGGTCCCACCATCATTGCCTCTACCCTCCACGCCGTTGCCATTTTGCTCAAGCGTTCCCACGATTGGGACTGGTTTATCAATCTAAGTGCTTCCGATTACCCTCTCATCGCACAAGACGGTACATTATTTTTTATTTTTTATTTTTTATTTTTTATTTTCACACTAGTGTAGATTTTTCTTATTGGCTCCTTCCCTTGGCAGATCTCTTGCATATTTTCTCCTACTTGCCAAGGGACTTGAACTTCCTTGAGCACACAAGTAATATTGGCTGGAAAGAGTAAGCAACAATAAGTTTTAAAAAAATAATAATAATTATATTACTTTTGGATTTTTTAAATTTTTAATGGTACATTCATTCTAACCTACTTTCTGTCATTCTTGTTATTCTATCTTCCCTCCCTTCCAGGAATCAGAGAGCAAGACCTATTATTATAGATTCAGGCCTGTACCACTCTAAGACATCTGGAGTGTTTTGGGCCAAAGAGAGAAGGTCTATGCCCGCTTCTTTCAAGTTATTCATGGGTACCTACCTCCTACTACTGCTGCTTCTCACTTCACTCACTTTGCCATATAGTTTCCGCTTCAAGTATAGATAACATTATAAGCGTCTTACACTAAGATTAGTGCTGAACAAATTTGAAGGTCTTCAAATTGTTCACAACTTACTTATCTGTATGAGTCATCAGACTACTCCAATGCTCATCCTTCTTGCTTGCTTGCCTGCAACCCAACTCTCCCTTATCAAGTCCTTTCTCCTAAGCAACACCTTGAACAGAGTGATTTATTGAGCTAAACTGAATGCTAAGAATTATTACTCTAATTCACCCAGAAGCACATAAAATAAAGAGTATGAGCACACTACAATGATTCGTGCCTTTCCCCAATTTTTTTTTATTCATTAAGTCTGTTCCAGGAGGCTCATTGCTTGATAGATGTTTACTTATTATGCACGACGTGCTAAGTGAAACATGTGGGACTGTTCTAGTGTATTAAAGAGTTGGTGAATAGGAGTCTTTAGTTAATAATTGTCGTGTGTGTAATTTGGTTTCTATCAATGCCCTTTGGAGTATATAGTATAAGAAGTCCTTTTATTGATTTTGAGCTTGCTATACCAGCCTCATCTGCCCGTGGACCAAAAGCATATCATTGTGAAGGTGGTACAATAATTTCTAAACAATCGGAACATTCTCGTCGTGCATGGCTAAAATCATGTTATAATGTCAACTTTTGTACATGCAAACGAAATTATATTGTGGATTCTGAGTGAGCTTAGATTTGTGCTTGCTCGGCTACATCAGAAATAGTTGATGGTTTCAGTTTACATAAAAATTAAAATAATATTGATTTGCAGGATCTGCATGGGTGATGCTGACAAAATCATTCCTTGAATTCTGTGTTTGGGGATGGGATAACCTTCCTCGCACTCTCCTCATGTACTACACAAACACAGTGTCATCAAGTGAGGGATACTTCCACACGGTTGTCTGCAACCACAAGGATTTCCAGAACACAACTGTGAATCATGACTTGCATTATATAAGGTGGGATAATCCTCCAAAGCAGCATCCGGTTTCTCTAACCTTGGAACATTTTAATGACATGGTCCAAAGTGGGGCTCCTTTTGCCCGTACGTTCGCCAAGGATGATCCGGTTCTCGACAAAATAGACAAGGAGATTTTGAGGAGATCAAGTGGCCACTTTACTCCTGGTGGCTGGTGCTTAGGGAAATCTGGTTCGCTTAAAGATCCGTGTTTAGTTTATGGGAACACCAATGTTGTTAAACCAACTCTAAATTCAAAGAGGCTTGAGAAACTCATAGTGAAACTACTTGATTCTGAAAATTTCAGGGTTAAGCAGTGTAAATAGTCTTTTTTTCTCCCTTTTCCTCGCACCCACATCAATTTAATTTATTCATGTTGTAAAATATCATCCTGCATCTGTGGGTTAAAATCATTGAGATGGTGAGAATCCTTTCCAAATACGTATCTTTTTCTTGCTTTGTAGAATTTGGTTGCTTCTTTTATTTGAGATGTGTTGCTACATGTTGAGTATTGAACATACGACATCTACTCTCAGATGTCGTTTCGAGCGTAGATTCATCAATATGATATGAGGTTAATGTAAAGGATTTAAGGACTATTTTCTTTTCTTTTCTTTTTTTTTGTTTAATATACATAAGTGTCAAACCTCAATAAGATTTTTAGATGGGGTATATAGCTTGCACCGACCACGTATAATTATATCTATATAAATATAAAATAAAGTTGACCATTTTTGTATTCATGTTATATAATTTCGAAATGGAAAGTTATAAATAAATTCATCAACCATTGGACTGGACTAAGTATATTCATAATTTTAGTTTCAATTTTACCCTTAATTAGAATTACCTAAAAAGACAATTTAAGAATTAAAGACACGTTTATACGATGAGTATGCCATCGGTACAGGAGAAAAAAGGGAAAAGAAGAAAAGAAAAATGTACGAAATCGTTCACACTCTTTTAAACCCCGGAGGATATTTTTCTATACACGGAATAAAAAAGATCTTTTTTTTCATAAAAGAAAAATATGCAACAAAAAAAAGATTTATGTGTATATATATTAGAATTTAGTAATAGGAAACGTACGGTGCTCATTAATTTTGATTTGATAAAATATATATATTATATATGTAAAAAGAGAGAAAAAAAAAAAGTGTGATAAATTTTTATATTTATCTTTTTGAGAAAATAAAACAGATGAAAAGAAGAAAGGGTGAGGCAAAATTAGCATAATACAGGTAATTATACACAAAAACTGAAAAAAAAAATTAAGATTTAAAAAGAAAATTCAAAATTACATAAACATAATAAAGTTTGATTTAATAATAAGTTAGGCCTCACCCTTTGTGTTTCCATTATAGTACAAAAAAAATAAGGAATGTACAAAATAAAAAAAGACATTTTGTAATATAATAAATGTACGGAGAAAAAACAAAATAATAGAATAATTTTTTTTTTGGATGTGAAAAGAAAAGGAATGTTTTGAGTCCAATGCTTGATGGATTTGGAACTTTTTTTGAAATTCATCACCTAGAAGTAAGTAGGTTTCTCATTGAATCAGTGAAAGAAAATTTACCAACCCGCAAATTGGGTTTAAAGACTTCATCCCACAAGAAGTTGTTGATTAGCATTTGTTGTGCGGTCTAAAATCCTGTATGTTGGTCAATACCATGAAGAGAAAAGTTGATCAAATGTGTATCAGATTGCATGAATAAGTTAGTGCGACCTCTTCCGAAAGAGTTACATGCGACCTCCACCACATAAGTTAGTGTGACTTCTTCCAAAAGAGTTACGTATGACCTCCACCGCATAAGTTAGTGCTACCTCTTCCGAAAGAGTTAAATACGATCAGAATGAAGAGGAAACTAGACTAAGCTTCGTCAAACGGGCAACCTACAAAGAAAGAGAAACTTTAAACTAAGTTTCGTCAAACGGGTAACCTACAAAGAAAGAGAAATAAAAGTTTCTCTTTAAAGATCGACGAGTCATCTCATTTAAGTGATTACCCAATTATATTATTACTCAAATTGTATTGTCCGATTATACAGTTACCCATTCTCATAATTGGGAGACATTGAGCTATCCTCACCTATATAAAAGAAGTTCAATGTAGGATAGCTCAATGTTTCGATGGGGGATCTTTTGGAGGAATTTTTGGAAAAACCTTTTAAAACTC
Source organism: Parasponia andersonii (assembly GCA_002914805.1). NCBI lineage: Eukaryota > Viridiplantae > Streptophyta > Magnoliopsida > Rosales > Cannabaceae > Trema > Trema andersonii. Next base: position 37,533 of record JXTB01000491.1, read on the forward strand.
TTGCTTCTTCTTTCCGGACAACATATTTGTAATTTTGAGTTCTTGTAATTTTTTAGAAAATAGTGAAAAACAGTGAACGTAGGTTCATCTTTTTTGGAGCTGAACCACTATAAAATTCTTGTCTCTTTGTTTGCTTTAGTTAATTAATTGCAATTTTTCTAAATTTATTGTTGACAAAACCTCCGTCAATAATTGGCGCTAGAAAAAGGGCTATTCCGGTAGAAAATTTTGTCCATTCCGCTTCGTTTAACAATGGCAAACACCAGAAACACTACCAGAAATACCAGAACTAGCCAAAATCATTCCCAAAGTACCGCTACTGTACAGGCAGATCCTGCTCAGGATTAGCCTGTCATGACCGCACCAGAAAATATTGTCCAGAGACAGGATCGCATGGAGGAAGCACTGGTGAATCTTCAGCAACTTACAAGTCAGATTAATGACTCTCTACGACGACTTGCTGAGGGACAGATGCTCACTCCACCACAGCATGAACATCCCAGAGAACGTCCTGCTCAATAACCTGAGCGAGGAATTTAGATTCTGGAGACAGGGAACTGCGACCAACCTAAAGCCCGGCAGGAGTGTCGAGGAGATTGCATCTCTAAGGGAAAAGGTAAGATCGCAGACTTACCTCTGATATCTGGTACTGAAAGTTCGAGTACTGATCGTGATCGTGGATAACCTTCCCGAAGAGCAACCATCAATCGGCTTTAGTTGTCGAACTGTTTCATTAGAATCCCTAAGGTCGCAGCACACCCTACCAAACCACCCCGCCTTATATCGTGCCAACGATCAAAGGCCACTCCTACCACCAGTAAGAGAGAATGTTCTCCCTCTGAACGTCGATGTGCATAATCTGAGGATTACTTTAGATGCACTTACTGGTTGGGATGATGAGCTCGCTGATGGGTATCGTCAATCGCCATTCAGCAAGGAAGTTCGAGCTGCCGCCTTACCTGCTGGATTTAGACTTCCCACCATAAACACTTTTGATGGGAAAACTGATCCGCAAGACCATATGGATCACTTTAGCGACTTGATGAAACTTCATCATGTTGATGATCTCGCACGTTGCAGGTGTTTTACTGTAACTCTCACGGGAGCAGCAAAGAAGTGGTTTTGAGGACTTAAGTCCGGCTCAATCTCGTCCTGGAAATAACTCTAGATTGCATTTTTGAGGCAATTCTAGGCTGTGAAGAATTTCACTATTCCACTGGTTAGTCTGTCTACGATTCGGCAAGGTCCGAAGGAAACTCTACGATCTTACCTAAATCGCTTTACCTCAGAATTAGCAAAGGTCAACAATTTATCTGAAGGAGGAGTTTTAACTCTAATGATGGCTGGGGTGCGATACAGCTGAACGCTATGACGAGGATTCACCCAATACAGCTGAACGCTAGCGGGGTCATGATCTTGATGGGGCTCTCTACTCTGTTAGTTCTCCTTAATGTGCATATTGACTTAGAGGTGGTCTTTTATGCCTACAAGCTCACCCTCATCCCCAAAAAGAGCTCCTACCCTACTTTCTACCTTCAACCGCTCCTGGAGTATCATATTTTCTGGGGCTTGCCGAGGTAGGATAAGCAATGGGGCTCACACTTTAGGCTAAATGCCGTCGGAGGGGCATGGTGCTCTCCTTAGGTGAATGGGGAGCGCTTCCAAGTTCCTTCGTTTTTTTCTGCAAAGTAAGTACTAGGTTGTAATTTTTTTTTGGGCTGTGTACACCTCGTCCGTTATTGCTTATGATATTTTTCCTTGCGCAGTCTCTGCGGAGGAAAGCAGGTTTGAGCCGTAACTGTCAGCTAAGCGGCTCAAGGAGCTGGAGGGGATCGTCATCTTTGGGTCCTCTGGGAATTGCCGACACATCTAGACCATCCTAAATCCTCAGGTGATGAACATGATGCCTAGGATGGTCTCATATCTCCTCTTCCCGCTGGACACCTGGGTCATCACAAAACACCTGCGGAGCCAGCTTGATGCCTCGGCTCTGAACCGGTTCCGTCGGGATGAGCAGAGTCGCATTACCATGGTGGGTCGTCAGATCACGGCCTCGAGCCAGCTGGTGGGTCCCAATGACCTGGTGGCGCCGACCAGCCACGAGTTCGAAGAGGTGGTGAGGCTCATGGCCGAGGAGTGCGTCAGACTTCGTAGAGAGGAAACCGCTGCCCCTAAAAGGGTTACGGGTGAGTTCATTTTCACATCCTAGAACTCCGTTGATCAGGTCATGGCTGCTTTCTAACCACGTTGCTTGCTCTTTCCAGGTTCTGATGCAGGCCCTTCCCCAGTCAAGAGGAGTGCCGCTATGCACAAGGTTCGCTCCAAGGTTCCCACAGATGACGCCAACTATTGGTGCGATTCTTACCAGTTTTCCACGTGTCTCTGAACTGCTGACATTGTATCTACCAACTATCCACGTATCCTTACTATCCCAGCGTACTTTTTACTTCAGGTCGGGGCAGAGAGGCGAGGGTGGCCACTTGTAAAGACTCTCCGATGCTGAAGTCAGTTATTTATCCCTGAGACTTAGAAGCAAAGATTTAGATTTTCTTTTTATATGTCAATCTTCATCTCTTTTATTCTGATGTGGAAGCAAGACTTATATACATAATCCTGGAATTGGGAGCTTTTCTCGGCTCTCAATCCTTGGATTGAGTATCTTTTCCCACCATGACTTACTCTAGAGATTAGGGGCCGTGATTACCGTGATTTCCCTTGCATCGTCGTGGCTTGCTTTTCGCTGTCCCTTACGACTCGGGCCTGTCGAGAGCGAGACTTTGACAAACTGCCATTCTATCAGGGCAGTTTGCCCAATGTGCGCACCTATTTAGGATAGCATTAAATGCCTTGTCTGGGTTTGGAGCAGCGCGTTACCTCCCGTGGTCTTCTGGTGGAAGATCGTCGAGGCTTCTGACCCTCAACTGTCAAGACAAGAACTAGATTTGGCCGAACTGTTTAGGTCTGGGATGGATTCGGCCCTGGTCTTGGACAGCCCATGGGCCCATGCGGTATCATGTGTGACTCGCGTAGTTTTTAAATGGTTACCATGGATACGCGTCGGATGACGTGCTCCCTTTGTGACTTGCTCTGCCACTTAATCGACCATGTGGTACGTGATCTAGGAACGGGCTTCACATTAGGTTCATGAATTTTATTCGTAAACAACAATAAAAGAATTTAAACATAATAAGTCTGAAAAAAAAATGTATATGAGAATTAGGAAAAAAATTAGTAAAATGATACATGTTAAAGTTTTGTTTTGTTTTTTTTTTTTTTGGAAGGAAGATACATGTTAAATTTTATAATATGGCTTTTTGGAATTTATATGCATATTTTTGATTTTATATCTCAATTCAATTCCTTTTAAAAGGACAAGAAAATTACGTCAATTAAATTTGGTGATATTTTGCCAAAAAGGGAAGGGACAACGGTGCAATAAAAGTTAAGTTGTGAGGCTAAAGTGGAAGAATGGCTATAGTTGAGTGGCCATTGATGAATTAACCATAAATTAGAGGGAAAAAAGGTTAGGGCAATTTGGTCCAGTAAAATGGGCAGGTGAGTAAGTAAGCGAGCAGCCCGCCTTAAGGTTTAGTTTGAAAACCTTTTGCCGCACTGCAGCTCTAGCAGATCTCTCTCTCTCTCTCTCTCTCTCTCTCTCTCTCTATGTATATATATATATATATATATATATATATATTTGGTTATATCTATTCATTAGAGAGGAATTTTCAAAGCGGAGTGAGTGATATTCATCAAATCATCATCATCGTCGTTGTCGTCGTCATCACCGATACCAATATCATAACAAAGTAAGTTTCAGAATGTAATGTTTGGATCTTATTTTTTCAAAATTCATTTTCTCAATATTATTATTATTTTTGTTTCCTCGAGTTGTAGATTTTAGATTAAAAGGGCTTCTCGTCTTAGCGTTTGATTGTGAAAATTGAATGCTAAACCTACCTAATTAATCTATTTACTGATTAGGCTCGTTTTGGCCATTTTAATGTAAAATGTAGCATCTCTTGTTGTTGTTGTTGTTTCAGAGAGAAAACCCATTAACGTTTCGGGTGGGTTTTTTTCTTTTTTTTTTTTTTTTTTTTTTTTTTAATTTTTTTAAAAAATAATTAATCTTGGAGATTAAATACATTGATTGGGAGAGTAAGCAGGTGCAGGTGCAGGTGCAGCAGCAGAAGCAGCGTAATATATGGATGAGGAGGGTAATGGATACCTGAAACTCAAAGGCAGTTTCAATGGCGTCGGTGAAAAGCAAAAGCATTCTGCTGCTAATCCATTGGTGGGTTATGCTAATCTTGATCACACACCAAACAACAAGCCTTCCCATAACGATAATCATAGTAATAATGCACAAAACAAGAAAAGGCCTTCAAGAATAATTGGCGGAGGACTTCGACAGTTCAGTGTTATAGGTCTGTCCGTAGTTGCTCTTCTTTCCCAAATTAATCCCCAAATTCTTACACTTCCACCACTTGCTGCTATTGTTTTAACTAACTTACTTTCTCTATCCTCAGTTTGTAAGAAGCTGGAGAGTAAAGGAAGAACCACATATAGTGAGGTAAGGTAAAGTTCATTTCTGTCAAGAAAGCATTACATAAAGTTGTTATTTCTTTGATCATGTAATTCTCGTAGTATTCAGGTCGCGGATGAGATTATTTCTGACTTTGCTGGCACGGATAATCAAACACCAGAATCATTAGATCATGTTAGATTTCATCCCAACAAACTGATTGATTCTGCATTACTTAAAAATTTATCTTTCATTCTAATATTTTCGATCATCAGTTTGATGAGAAGAATATACGACGACGGGTCTATGATGCACTAAATGTCCTTATGGCACTGGATATCATCACTAGAGACAAAAAAGAAATCCAGTGGAAGGGGCTTCCAAGCATAGATATTAAGGGACAGCAAGAGCTCAAGGTTATGATATCCTTTTACCTATCACTCTTCATTACAAACATGCTCCCATAATATACTTCTCTCGCTCATTTTCTTGGAATACGCAGAAACTAAGCTGCTGCTAACATTTCAGAATACATTTATCTAACTACACCCATGTTGTTGTTCTTGACCCTGCAGGCATTGCGCGTGAAACTTGTGAATAGGATTGGAAAGAAAGCAGCCTACTTGAATGATTTGAAAGAGCAAGTAATGTTATTTCTCATCAACTGTTTTCTCATGTTGTTTGATTTTAAGACAATAGATTCTATGAATATGATTACACAGACAGGCTCACCTCAACTCCACATCAATGTGATGCATAATTCCAACTTCCATGAACCATAATCACATTGCCTTTCTCAGCTAATGTTAATTTAGGTGTGTTGTGACATCGCATGATTATTTATATGCCTAACAATTTCAGTTTTCCCGTGTAGATTTAATAGAATGATGTAAGTTTAATACGAATTCGTATGGCTAAAAAACGAATTCATGGAAGTTTGTTTCAATGTGAAAGATGATATAAGACTTATGCCTCATCAGTTATACCAAACGTACATCCTATATTTCCTTTGAACCGAGAAATAAGTAGTTACATAACCTTGAAAATCTTGAAGCGTAAGTGTTATTTATATAAATTATGGGAGTCGTTCACTGAGTTGGCCGTGAAGGCCAATCACAACGACGCATAACCTCATATAAAGGCAGCTATGTAACAGAGGACTATTCAATATCTACTAAATCTCAAATAAGTATGAATATACCTTGTTTTATGTTCGGTTTCAAATGTTATTATATAATTAGTATGACACTTTATCGTCCTACTTGCATGAACTTTGATTGCTCGGGAAAATTGGGACTGGTTTTGTTCTCATTGCATCTAGAAAAGTTAATAATAGGCAGGATAAATAAGAGTTCTTCTTGAGCTGATTTTTTTGTTGTTAAGTGAAATGGTTGTATTGGCTTCTTTTAATATTCGCTACTTTTTCGTAAAAATCATAAAGATTGCAGGTTTCCAACATTTGATATCACGAAATAAGCAGTTGCTCGACCGTGGAAGCTCTCCTCTTGAAGGATTTTCTTTGCCATTTTTACTGGTTCAAGTATGTAACTTATTATCGTTTTTTGATGGATGTTTTTACATTATTTCTTTTTTCTAGTCAAAAGTTGATATATATTGCTGTTCTATTTTGAATTTTCATGTCATGGAGAGTGTAATTTAGAAATGCTACTTGCTTAAGATATTAAAACACCTTGAGTTGACAAGTACTGATTCACCTAAAATTTACTGAGACCTTTTTTTTTTTTGTGGGAGTTCCCTATTGTATCATAACGTAACACATCAAAGAATTGTTGTGGTTGCTGGACAACCAGTTTTAGCTCAGTTAGTCTATTTAGTTTTGCTCATATATTTGTTTTTTCTATAATTTGCAAGTTTTGGACTCGAGACCTAGGCAAATCCCCTACTTGACCCTTTATCAATGGAACCAAGGCCCAAGAGATTTGGAGGGCTGGAGCAAATAATTTTCTTGCCCAAGTATTAGGAGAAATTGGCAACTAGATTTGTCATACTATCAAAAAATTATTCATTAGAAAGACCTATCTGATTTCCAGGAACCCTTTTAATTTTTCCTGTGATATTTCTCCAGACAAGCTCCCATGCTACGGTTGAGATTGAGATTTCAGAAGACATGCAGTTGGTGCACTTCGATTTCAATAGGTATGTATACATTTTGGCTCAATAAGACATTAGCGTCGTATTGTACTCTGTACAGACACACGTCTTCATATTTTGTCTTTGGCAGTACGCCCTTCTCCTTGCACGATGATGCTTACATTCTGAAGTTACTACGACGCCACCAACTTCCGGAAAGCGGAGACATCTCGCAAAGTCCTTCAGTTGTCTCGTCTTCAAGCTCCGGTATTGCATCTGGAGGCACCAAGCCGTTTCACTGGAACTCTGAAGCACACACTCATAGATGAACAGAGTACAATCTACGAGTATAATTTTGTTGTAGTAGGATAAGCAATTTATTGGATACATGTATAGATAATTCCTTGTTAATGTCTCTGAATTATTATTTGAATACTTGGGTAGTTGAGCAGGTAGGAAATGCTGTGGAGCTCCGTGATCTAATACGTATCAGAGTTTTGCTCTCTAATTCTAGGCTGATGAGCTAGGGACAATAGTACTGTTGATAGTAGGTCAAGTGGTCAACTACATCTACAAGTGGATAGAGTGACTTGGAAAGTTGGTGATATATATATAGTACTACGAGAATATTGACAATAGTAATTCTTTGTCTTGTTTTTCTTTTCTTTTTTTTTTTCCCCCCTTCTATTATTACCCTTCGTGCATGATACGTTGGTATCCTGATTAGCTTTTCTGATAAATATAGGAAAAGATCATTTGTAGTTTTGCGTTAGATTTGACAGCATCAATGATGGAGCATGGCCCAGAAAATTTTCCTTTGTGGGCAAGGAGAATTTGTTGGTGTGGTGTGTGCATGACCATGACATTAAATTTTCAAAGAAATAAAAACTCTCACCTCTTTCCGATTGGATGTCTCACTATTGCCCGATTAATAGTTTTTGGCATCCACGTAGCATTGCTGCATTTACGCACTGTTTAGACTAGTTGGAAATTGGAATCATCTACAATCACTGCTAACTTTTTTTTGTTTTACCATTAATTATAACTTTTTTCTCCTACCCTCTTCGTGCTCGTCGGTGTAAGAAGATGGCAATAAACAATCTCTAGTCCTTTTGTTTCACTATTTGAATTTAGAAAGAAAGACTTTAGTCCAACCATAATATTCTCCATTACCAAAATGATTTTGTAAAATTATTAAGACAAATTATTTTTACTATTTTATCAGCTAATCCTACATATATTTTATATGTATATAGAAAAATTGGATTTAAGATTAAAGCTTTAAAGCTTGAAAAGGGTTATGGTGTTTCAATATTTCAGGAATAAATAAGCCATCTTTCATTACATCCAGGGTTCTTTTATTTGTTTTTTTTCCCTCTCGAAAGAAGGCAACAAGAAAAGCGATTAAACACAATTCATACAATCAATACGGTCATTAAAACCCCCAACATACTAATGGATAAGCTAGAACTTGAAGCACGAACCAAAAAGGAAAGAAGAAAAGAAAGAAAAGTGAAATTTTCAGCTTATTATTACTAGAGACAAATGCTAAATCAACATAGGGATGCAACAATCAAATAAAAATACATACCGTTAATTAATGTTACTGTAGTATTTGTAATATCCTGTCTTTCTTTTACTTTACACATAATTATAATTTCTTCTTCTGATGCTATAATAATTGGTACGGCTCATTATGGAATACTTTAAAGAGTTGTATCTTATAGGAGGAGATTATACAGAAAATTCTTCATTTTTTAATTATATAGTAATGCTTATTCTTTTAAAGGACACCAACATTGAGGTTTTATGGGCCCAAATGCCACCAATTTGTGCTTAATTTGCTTCCTATCCTTCCCCTCCAAAAGAAAACGTAGGGTACAAAATTTGTGATTGATATCCATAATGAGACATATCAAATGACCAAGCGCGTGGGGTCCTAAACCCTGAAAAGCGCGTGGGTCCAAGCAACTAGTCATATTACATACACTCATGCAAGATAATGAAGAGAGTAACCAGAGCGGTACAAGCAGAGTCCACACCACCAAAGGCACAAGAACAAACTTTTTATTTTGCATTTGTTTAATTAACAAAATTCTTTGCCTTAATTTAATTTATCATGCAATATTCATTGTGTATAATTTAATACGGAGAATCAGAGATTGGAATTGCCTATTAATTAAATTAAGTTGCACCAAAATGAATAACTAATATAATATTCAAGCTGGTCTGCACTGATATTATATATATATATATATATATATATTTGTATATAGAGAATGTATGTCTTTCCTTCTCTCTCTCAAACTTTTTCCATGCAAGAGGAGAGCCACCAATCACCTTTATTGCACGGCTCCCCGTAGAAGAGAGAGCATCGTAAAGAAGCTTATGGGTTAAGAAACTGAGAATACATCGCCTTCTCAGAACCCTAAAAAGCAATAAAACAAAGAAAGAAAGAGAGAAAGGAGTCTAACCTAGCTAGCTAGCTAGGCAGTGAACACAGTCATGAGAAGTATAAACAACAAAAACAAACTAAATTATTAGTATATAAATACGTAAAAGGACCCTCCTTTATTTTTGCTCTTCTCATCCTCACCAGTCACCCCCCTGGCCCTGTCCACCTCTCTCTTCTCTCCCTCTTCTTTCTTTCTCTTTTTCTCTCTCTACTACTGAAACTATATCTATATCCCACTCTCTCTCTCTCTCTCTCTCTATTTGTTTTGACGTGATTCTCCACTACTACTATTATCTCCAAAAACCCATTAACCTTTACAAAAGAACAGAAAGAAAGAAAGAAAGCACCACAAGATATAGAGAGATAGAGAGAGAAAGAGAGAGAGCCATGGTTTTTTCTTCTCTCCCAGCTTATCACGATCCAGCCAACTGGCAACAGGTAATAATATTAAGGGTTTAATTTCTTCTTCTTTTTTTCTTTAATTTATTCTCCAAAAACCCAAAATATTTTTCCAAAAGCCAAATATTCCCAATCCTCCCCCTTATCTAGCTAACCTACTTTAGTTTCTTTCTTTTATTTTTTCTTCTATATCATGATATGATCTCCTTGAATATACCAGATATTTGATTTATGCTTTTCTTCTTACTTACTTACAGCAACCAAATCATCCAATTAGTAGCGGTACCACGTCTATCAGTGGCTCTCAGCTTCTACCACCACCGCCGCCGCCGCCTCCACCGCTACCCTCGCAGCCTCATGGAGGGGCGGGCTCAATTAGGCCGGGTTCGATGGCGGATCGAGCCCGGATGGCGAACATACCGATGCCAGAAGTGGCGTTAAAATGCCCGCGCTGCGAATCCACCAACACCAAATTTTGCTATTTCAACAACTACAGCCTCACTCAACCCAGACACTTTTGCAAGACCTGCAGGAGGTACTGGACCAGAGGTGGTGCGTTGAGAAGCGTCCCCGTCGGCGGTGGCTGCCGCAGGAACAAGCGTAGCACCAAAGGAAGCGGCTCCTCCAACTCCAAGTCCCCCGCCAGCAGCTCCGATCGCCAGACCGCAGGAAGTATTACTACCTCCGGTTCTTCCGGTGCACTTAGTAGCATTAATACCGACATATTAGGCTTAGCTCACCAGGTGCCGGCCGCGCTTCGCTTCATGGCTCCTACTAATATACATCATCATCATCATGACTTTGCGGCCGGGGTCACTGATCATGACATCGGCTTCAACTACGGAGGCCTCAACTATGGTGCGATTTCGGCGCCAATGGGTGGTGGAGCCGACTTGAATTTTCATATCGGCGGATCAGGGAGCGGTCTGCCTTCACTATTCTTGTCAAGCGGCGTGGAGCAGTGGCGGTTGCAGCAGCAACCACAGCAGTTCCCCTTCCTGGATCCTTCGGCGGTGGGGTTGTTGGAGACTAGTGTCGTCGGAGGAGAGGGGTCGGGGTTTCAGGTGATGAGGCCGAAGCAGCTGTCGAGTAGTAGTAGTTCAGGCGGGATCACTCATCAGATGGCTTCGGTGAAGATGGAAGATAATCATAATAACAATAATAATGAGCTAAATTTGTCGAGGCAATTGTTGGGAAGTCCTGGAAATATTGATCATCATCATCGTCATCATCATCAGTACTGGAGTGGTGGTGCTGGTGGTAATTCAACTAGTACTAATAATATTGCTTGGACTCATGCAGATCTTTCTGGTTTTAGCTCTTCTTCCACTACCAGTAATCCACAATGAAGCTTCGGGTTTTTCTTAGTGTGGCGTCAAATTCAAAAGAAAATTTAACTTCAAAAGAAGGCTCTACTCATCAACGTAACTAATGATCATCCTTAGCATCAATGTTTACATGAACTAGACATGATGAACAAGTCTGAGGATGCATAATGGCCTTCGATCGTTTCTTCATGATCGCCATCATCATCGTCATCATCCTCGATCGATTTTAAACCCTAGATATATATATGTACTGGTAGGCTTTTTTTTTTTTTTCATTTTTAACATTTTTTTTTGGGGTTTAATTGCAAGTTTAGGATCTCACTTTTTGGCTGCTAAAAAAAAAAAAGAAGAAAAGAAAAAAAATATATATGAGCAATATTGTTTAGGACAGTGAGTGAAAGAATATTACTTTTGTTCATGTAGGTTTGAGTAAAAACCAGCAGCAGAAGTATATTAGTATGTTGTTGATGTTCAAAAACTATAGCATATACTGCTATGCTATATATGCTGAATGTTTTATATGTTATTCCAATATTTTCTCAAAGTTATATATGTACTACTAACTGCATCTTACGAATCAAATTAAACTGCTTTCCGTGTCGATCGGCAATTAATGATTAATCCCGTCGTTTTAATTATGGTACCAGGGTTATATAATAGGTTCAAATATATATACATATATACATATAGTTGTTATCTGAGATAATATACATGTGCTCTCTATAGATATATATATATATATATATATATGTTTCAAAAATGTGGAATCTCGGCCGGGCTATCCGCCACGTGCCCACGTCCTATTGATCATTAGCTTTGGTTAATCAATGGATTATACTATAGCGGCTGCAAGCTAGATGACTCCGTTAGTTCCAGACTTCCAGTGCTACTATTTGATCCCAGAATGATACATATATTTGGAAAGTTTGTAAAATTCAAAAATCATGATTGTGTTGGTAAACCGTGGCATTAAGTAATATTTCTTATAAAATTGTTCATTTCTTCCTTTTTTTTTTTTTTTTCTCTTTCATTATTATTTTCTTCTTATTCATCTTAATTGGGAGAAGGGGCTAGAGCATTGCCAATTTCTTGAAGCCTTAATTCACGATAATTATTATAGTTAGTATCTAAAGGATGTCATGTATAACACACTGATCTCAGAAGTCAGAGATCTCATTCGAGGCGATTACAACCATATTGTAACTTCTGAATTATATATTTAGTTTTGGTCCTGATCAGAGCAAGACCGCCGTCAATTCTTCGCCAGTGATATTGAAAAATTAGTGTTATTGTATATATATAATTATGCACTCTTGATTGTATCAAGAGTGCAGTCAATAATTCTTTGTCGGCTTTAGTATAAACAATGTAACTTGTTACATATATTATAACAAATTTGCACTCTAGTTAGTACTTTAAACTTTGAGCAATGAGGAATCATTACATTAAGACTTGCATATACGTTTTCGTAGTTGTAAAAAAAAAAAAGGAAAGAAAAGAATCGATTTTTTGTTTTTTTTTTTATAGGAGGAACATTTATTTAAAAGGAAGAACATCTAAAAAAGTACGAAATACTTATTTATAATGTATTTCCTACTAAAAATATTATTCCCAGAAGTATAGATCTCGTCCTCAAGATGATGACACTTCACAAGGGGAAAAAAAAAAGGTACTCCTGGTTCCTGGTCAAGACTTAATTGAGTTACATGCATATGGTAATGTACTTATAAACCAAGATATAGTAATATTTACTAATTCCAAGTGTCAAGATCATGATGCTCCTATTTCAACAACTCTTATAATATATATGTTGGGTTTTAGATGTTGCATGCTTTTCTACTTGATTAGTTAGCTTCAACGCTCCATTTACGAAGGGATTATATATGTACATTGTCAGACAGGAGTTATATATTGTAGATCTCAAGATTCAAGATACATAGCCCTGCTTGGCGAGCTGGTATATATGGTATTGCGTCTTTCTAGATATAGCTACATCCGTTGCAATATATTATATATAGATGCAATATGTGCTTAAGTGTTAGTCAAAGATTTAGGAGAGAGAGTGATAGAGAAATATCCCTTCTCTCAGTCTCCCTCTCTCTCTCTCTCTCTCTCTCTCTCTCTCTCTCTCTAGATCTTTGTCTGTCGTTCGCTTTTCATCCAACTTACCAGCAAAAAAGGCCAAACTTGTCCGGACAGTTGATATATATATCTTAAAAAAGCCATAGATTTTGGCAAAATTAGCGTCTTCTTTACTAGTCCTGTGCTGCTTCTCTGCTGCCATTTTCCTAACTTCGATGACTCGTTTTAACCCATTTTTAGAATATATCTAAACTTTTTGATCATATTATATAGTAACTGTTGTTTCTGTATAATATTACCTCAGTTATGTGTACATCAAAACACATGACATCCGCGTAGAGTTTAGTGACTTCCAACTCTTCCAGTAATCATTATCAAATATATCGTACGTTTACCATACCGCGCATGTTTGATTGAGTTGTTTAGAAAAAAAAAAAAAATATATATATATATATATATATGTGAGGAGGGAGACCAAAAAAGTAAGAAAATATTATTATATTTTAAACAAGCTAGTATGGTTCATGAGAGAAAGAGCATATATTATTATTATTATTCTATGGACAAATAGAATTGTGCATATTCCCAATAATTGAAGAGAGAAAGCAGTAGTGATTGGTTAGGTTGGAGTATTTATAGTATAGGAGTAGGAGTGATAGAAAAGGGAATGATTTTGTAATAATATGTGAATGTACTTATTGTTGGGTGAGTGCGAATGAGACTAAGATTGAGACTGAAAGAGAGGGAAACATGCAAAGATTGAGAGATTGAGATTTGTAGAGATGAGATCTCGAGATACACTCAACAGATTGGGTTGGTCTCTCTGTAGTGTGGTCTAAAATATGTTTGATGATTTATAATAATATAAAATTGGTAAATACTATATATATATATATATGTATATGTATATGTAGGACAAGTCCCTCAAAAGACGCCAAAATGGCCACCCAATTCCACACACCAAAAATTCCATTCCATTCACTACATTACCTTCCTTTTTAAAATTTCTTTTCTTTTCTTCTCTGTTTATATTTTCTCAATTTGTTGAATTCTCGAACTCTGTCGCTCAGGCATAGCACAAGAATAAGAGTAAAGATTTGCCTCGTAGAGTCTTTGTGGAGATTTTATACGTATAATATACGCACCATAAAAAGAGACATAACGTACGTCTCAGTCTGACCCTTTCGCAGGTTTGACGCGCGTGAGTTCGTGTTCCGGTCACGTCTTTCTACCCGACAAAGTACTACTGCTTTGTCAGTTTCGGAGGGCCTGAATTGGCAGTAGGCACCATCTCCCACTGATTCAATCTTACTTTGCACGCGCTTCAAGGCCGCGTGGAACTTTTTACTTTGCCATCTGGACATGAATTCTTTTAGCCATCTTTACCGCTTTCTAGTTTATTTAGACTTTATAAGAGTGAAATAAAAACACTATGATACCATAAGATATACGAATTAGGATTTACTGTCGTATAAAGCACACAATTTGGGTCCACTACTCGTGCCTATACTATGCTTCCTTAAAGTTAATTATCTATTAACGGTGTAGGTTTTCAGTTTTCTTATTGCTTTTGAAAATTAATGTCTTTTTTGTGGTATTCTTTTCAAATTAAAATACATTATTTCCCTTGGAAACAAAAAGGAAAAAAAAAATGATTGTGCAATATTTAGCCACAAATATGTTCTCTAAACTAAACAAAGTGTAACTTCTTTTTTCTTTTTCCCTTAATCTCATTGTTCGAGTACGTTATGATAGTAGGTAATCATGTTGCATAGCAGAATGAGATGCATGTGTGTTTATTTGGCATAATTAAGGAAAATGATCAACACACCTCTAAAATATTTTGTAAATGTTTCTTTACAGAATTAGTTAAGTATAAAAATACATAGACGTATATATAAACACGTACAGATGAAACATGGAAACTTTCCCTCCACTCCAGCTAAGAAAAGATAGTAGTACTAATTAACTAATTATGCCGATTAAAGTAAGATATACTATAATATATAAAAATGGTGGCCAGCAAATCCGTTATATAGATGTTCAAACCGGGATTGGTCACCTTGAAAGAAAGGAATCTGAGGTTCTTGAGATTTGCTTTTTGCAAGAACCAAGGCTGCTTGTCAAAACAAATAAAGCATTCAAAACCGTCAAAATTTAAAAACTTTGGTCTCTCTCTCTCTCTCTAGTCTTATGGGGCTATTTGGTCATGGGTCAGTAAGTCCTCAAGAGGGAGTTAGCTAGATTAAGATCCCGAAATTGTTGATATCAATTTCAAATCTCTGGGCATCTTCTTCTATATACATACATAAATCAATCATCTCAAAAGATACGCCAACGTCAAGCGAAACATGTACGATCGAAGAAGAGAGGTATGTGTACTGTGTACATATAGGGGATTTCTATTTTATCAGAGGGGCTCGAAAATCCATGCATACCAAAATAATATAGCAATTCTTAACTCTAATATTTATGTAGTCATAAGATCATGAAGATATGGCCACATGGGTAAGTGTGTGAGCTATAGACATGCTTCTATCTCTTTCTCAGCTTTCACTTTTGGAAACGTCCTGTTAGAAGACATTCTTTTTTCTCTCTATAGTCCATATGATCATATCAAGAGTTGGAGGAAATTAGAATTTAAATCAAAGAGAAATATTTGTACTAGTACTACTACTACGACTGATCATTCCGAGCTCTATTCTGGGGCCTCACGTTCTCCCACATGCGCTCAATCATGCGTATGTCCCTCATTTAGATTCCTTTCATTTTTATTTGTTAGTTATAGGAAATTTCATGCATGCATTGCCCGCAACTTTTTCCACCATGGTGGGTGGTATAATTATAAGAAGAGAACTACATATACGGCCAGCCTCCATATGACGTCGTTTTGTAATCGGGATTAAGCTATGCCGCCAGCTTAAGTACCTGGCCCCATTAAAAGATAGATATGTATATAAGTATATACACATAATTCATAATTGCCCAATATTCGAATAAGCCGTAATTACATAGAATGTCTCCTAAAGTTTCACAAATTATGATGCGCGTTCTATATGTATATAGTCTATACATATACATATATATTAAGCGGACCAATCAAACTCTGACAGAAGATCGTTTCTTTATGAGCGATGGGGTATTTATACTAGCATCCTATGTAGTGATCATAACTTTTTCAACGTTTTCAAAGTGCTACGAGCATTTGTCATTGACCATTCCTTATATCAAAGAAACTAACTAACTATACGCTTAAGACCTAAAATGCTCATGATCAGCTATAGCTAGCTCTTGATCGTGGGCTAATCCAATTAATCCCAGATTGCATATTTTTTGCCAGATCTATGCGGTATTCAGCAAGTTAACGCATTATGTTTGGTTCGATTAAATTAGATCTAGTTTTAAAAGTATAAATTAATATCATATATATGCATGCATGATATGGGTATTTCAGCCTTTTTATAATTAAATATGAACTAAATGTTACAATGCACGTGTACGTACGTACACAACGTACTTACAGCATTATAATCTTAAATGCTCTGAATTGGCTTGGCCATGTACCTAAATTAAAGCTTACTTACTCTCAGCTTCTTATAAAGATACTTCTTGATGAATATGGTGATCAAAAACTCGGATCCGATATTTAATTGCGGAAATAAATGTTCGGAATCTTATAGCAGTACTAGTACCTTTTTTTTTTTTTAATCTCAAATGGAACTATTCATCAGTATTGGTTGGAAAGTTCCACTCCTGGTTGCAATTTTGGATTTGAGACCCCTAACATATTATAACATCCTAATTACTACTGCTTTTCCATATCACTATTGAAAAGTATAATATTACCAGATGAGTATATCTCGAAGAAACTAGGCTATCTATCGATACATTATTGGCAAAGAAATCTTTAATTAATTAAAATCTGGAAGATGGGTACTCAATTTTGCTATTGTATTTATTGTGTCTATTAAAAAAAATTAAAGGGATCTCTAAATAGTACTCTAGGCTTTAATAATAATAATTTTATACTCAAAGTGGATTATGTCGTGTTCTTCCTGCAAAGCAAAATTTTATAAATTTTTGTTGCTGTACAAGTTGGTGAATGTGAAAATATGTAGATATACATAGATATCATGTAAATATATATTATATTTGATACCTAGCTATGTGATTGATGGCAAGTGAATCAGTGTCGTATGGCTAGTGGGCTTATTTTTATTTAAAAATTAAATGCATGCAAATTAATAGTTGCATGCATGGAATGGATGCTTGCGTGATGAAGCACTACTAGGTTTTAATTAATTTAATATCTGCGTCGTTTCTTCTGTAGTTAATTATTTTATATCTCTACGTTTGTACACCAATGAATAATATCAAAGATCTTAATTTGAGAGCCTGCTCTGCTGCCTGCTGGAATGTTGATACAAATTCCAGAGAGGGATTTTTAGTAAGGAAACTGATCAGACGAGACGATCCATATTCATCGGAATTACAATATATATATATATATAAGAGAAACGATCAAATTACTAATACTTATTTACGAAGGATAATAAGAATAATTATAATTCTTTTTAAAAAGGGAGGAAAAAAAAAGGAAAATTGATTAAACAAAGGAAGCAAAAAAAAAAGTAAGCGTCCATATCAATGACTAGAACTGGAACACAATTCGAGTAAAAAGCAAAAGGAAAATTTGTTATGAATGTTTGGTCCAAAGACCGCGCGCAGAATACGCTCTGTCTGTCAAATGGACCGCTTTTAGTTTTTCGTTTATATTTTAGGGAAATTTTAAGGTAAGAGTGGTTCTTTTGCTCCTAGTTGTACGAGCGTTTTCTATACCGTTAGATGAAAATAGAAGATGATCTAAATAGTAAATGAGATACGAGAAAAACTTAATTAGAAATAAAAGGAGAATAGATAATCGTAAATGATTTTTTCTTTTAATGGGATCTATAGCCATTTCACAATCATTTTTTTTTTTTTAATCCATGGTCGCTGATCCATCGCCATTTCACCGGTGTTATCTTTTTTTTTTTTTTGGTTTCAATTTCTTATGCTATGTTTGGAATTCGGATTTTTTGGAAAAATTCATGAAAAAATAGAGAAAAATATATATTTTTTAAAATTTTATAAATCTTTATTTTGACATTTTTTTTTGTTTTACTAATTAATATATCAAAAATTTATATACTAAATAATGACATCAAATCAAATTTTCGTTTTTCTTAGAATTTTTTTTTATTTGGATCCATTTTCTTAAAATTTTTTTATTTTCCTTTAAAAATTCAAGTTCCAAGCAGAACTTTAGTCTTTTTCTCAAATGCTTGGATTTGCACTTGAATTAGTACTTATCTGTTTGTTTGTTTGTATTATTATTATTATTATTTTTTTTTTGTTTGTTTCTTTGGTTACAAAAACATTTGATGAATTGATTTGGTTAGTTTATTGAACTTGATTTTCCCAAATTACATAACTAAACAAATTTTCCCAAATGTTACTCCATCCTTTCATCAAATTGACTTCAAGATATATTACGTTGTATATTGTTCAAGGATAAGAGGTTGTTTTCTTGTTTTGTAGTTTGCAAGTTAAGCTGAAAATCATGGCAATTAGCACTGGGAATTTGATGAATGTTCTTCGCCCGCAGAAGAAGAAAATAGGATTTGGAAAAAGAAAAAAAAATCGTATGTGGGTAGGTGTATTTTAACAGAGTTATTTCTCCTACTAGGAGGAGGAAAAGTACGGCTCCTACACTAGCATTTTCCTATAATTTTAGACCTTAGTCCATACTCCATACCATTTCCCAACCAAACGCATATTGTACTGGCCCACTACACTCCATTCTTCGCGCCTACTAATTCCTAGTCCCAAATTGTTAATACTTATTCATAAAAAAAATTGTTGAGCGTCAAAATTTAATTTTTATTTTCCAACCTGCAGTCATACTACTTTATCATGTAAAATTTTTAATGTAATCCTTCGAGTCCATATTTAAAAATATATTTTCTTAAAGTGAATAATAAATGCTTATTAAATAGCATTGCTCAAAATTATAAATTTTATGGTGATGAAAATATTCAATCAACGAAAAAAAAAAACACAAGTTAAAGAAATAAGTGAAAACTATCAATATGTATTTTGTTTTTTAAGTGAAAATTTTTCTCCTTATAAAAGTAGAAAAATTTAACTAATTAAACAAATATAAATATAAAACCGGTGTTCATTTGTCTCTTTTTGGCTACTTATGTACAAGCAATTTTTTTTTTTTTTTTTTGAGAGTATGTATAAGCAATATTTTACATAAGCGTTTGGTAACTTTTTAACGTTTATATTATTTTGAAGAAAATCCAGATTATTTAACAGTTTGGATGTTAATTTCATGATTTTTTTAACGAAAAATAAATAAATAAAAATATAGGGGTGGTCTACGGAATTTTCTTTTGTTGATATCTGCATACTCTTTTTCCAAATTTTTTGTATATTGGATATATATTGGTTTAATCTTACTTTAAAGGACTATATATTAATGAAAATGTGTATACATGATTTACATCAACAACAACTATAAGAAGAAAAGTAAGGCGTGCATGAAAGAAATTTTTCACCCATGGTTTAAAAACCCCTTAATCATCAATAAGAGAGAGATTCAATCATTGGTGTCAAATATTGTTGCGCGGGTGTGACACAATTACTAATTTTACATAGCACAACATGATCAGTAATTTTTCTAGCTACAAGAATAATGTTTAATTATGCCTAGATCTATTTGACATGAAGACGAATACAAGAATTTTAATGTAAAACACGATGTACGATAAAATATTTATTACGAAGATGATAAACAAAAAGTAGTAATTAATTTGCAAATGATATACTCAAATTCATTGTTTTAATGTAAATTTTTAATTTAAAATAAAAAATATATAAATAATTAAAACTTTTTCTACACAAATAGATAAAGTTTAAAATCTTAGCCTACGTAAGCATAGAGTTGTCAAGAGGGTTGGGGCGACCTATTAGTACTGTGGCATGACACAGCTAGAGTATAATACGACATGTTAAATCATAAGATATGCTAGACATGTCACGATTATGTAGGTCGTGTCATGCCAATAATTTGGGTACGATAGTTAAAAATATTACGATACAACATGACCTACAAACACCGTACAACATAGCATGCTAGCACGTTCTTTCTCTGTCTCTTCTTTTCTAGCACATTTCACTCTGCTCGTTTCAGTTTGTTTTAGTTTCTTCTTGTATTTTCATATCTAAAATATCTAAAAACAGAGAAATAGCACTATTATTCTTAGAATAAATGGAAAATAACTATCATATAGGTGTATAATTGACACCTATCAACATATCTTTTTATCTTTTTTCTTAGTACCTCAAGTAGAATTATTAGATAAGTCATTAAAGATTGAGAGAATAGTATACCTAGGATAAGGAAAAATGACTTAAAGATTGAGAGAATAGTATACCTAGGATAAGGAAAAATGAGAAAAAAGGAATGCAAAGAATATACCACACAATATGAAAAAAAAAAAAAAACACTAAAATTAATAAAACTTATTAATTAAATAAGTCAATTTTAATCAAAAAAAAAAAAAAATTGATACGTTCAAACATGTTGACTGACATGGCACGATACAAAAGTATGATATAAGACGTTAGAGCATGAACCAAGCTGGGTGGACTAATAATTTTATATTATATACCAAGACGACGCGATACGACTGAAATATAATAACAACACGACACAGCTCTACACACGCTGGGAAAAAAATTGTGTGAGTACCAAAAAAATTCCGGTATCATCCATGGAGCTGGGCCCGATCGGGCCCATATTACAAGACTGAGGTTCAAATAAAAGATCAAGCCCTGCAGAATTGTTACTAGAAAGTAAAGGTAAAGAATAAATTGTTTAAGATTTCTTGGAGAGTAAGCATTTAAGAAATACAGGTATTAAGCAAACAAATTAAAGCAAAGTATGGAGAATGATTTGGACAACGAGAGGAGTTGTTTTATTGTTTTATTGGGACACACATCACACATGTGTTGTCAATTTCTCTTTACAAAATGATGTTGATTACCAATATTAAAAATACTAATATAACAACACATTTACTGTTATTGACACACATATATATATATATATATATATGTATATATACATCTAAAAGTGTACTAAATATGAACTAGTGAACTCAAAGAAAACCTACAATGTCCGAGATGTCATTTCGCAATCAAAACACCTCCTTCGTCTTCCATGGGGTCTTTAAATTGCGTGAGACTCACAACTCAAAGTGACAACATTTTCGTTTGCACCATTAACATGGTTTACATTACTTTATTTCATTTTCTGGTATCTAGCCATGTTTCTTTGCCAACTTCTATTTTAAAAACTCAACTATCCTAGTTTCTTTTATTTGCTATACAATTTTAATTTGTTGAGTTGGCTAATTAAGCCTATTTCGATTTCATAATGCTTCAACATCAAATTACCACCGACAAATAAAATAATATGCTATAGTATTTTTCTAATTTTTTTTTTAATTTTCTGGTCCATTTAGAAACTAATTTCTATGTCTTTTATGCAAAATAAATTAAGATAATGTTATGTTACTCTTTGTTGTGTAGTGGTGATTATTTTTATTTTATACAAATGGATAGAGATTTGAATTTTAAGCCTTAGTATTTTAAAATGAGATGATGTTATCAATCAGGTTAAGTTTGCAATTTGTTAAAACCAATAAAGAAGAAAAAAAATAATCTAAATTAGTGAACTAAAATATTCTTGAACTTTTCAAATATTGTACATACTT
The DNA here is from genome assembly GCA_002914805.1 of Parasponia andersonii. Taxonomy (NCBI): domain Eukaryota; kingdom Viridiplantae; phylum Streptophyta; class Magnoliopsida; order Rosales; family Cannabaceae; genus Trema; species Trema andersonii. The sequence continues at coordinate 59,241 of JXTB01000491.1, forward strand.
AATATTTTTTTTCCTGTTAAAATACCATATTTATACTCTAGATTTTGGCTAAATACTTTTCCTATATATTATGAGCTTGTTTGACACGGTTTCCAAAGATATTTTGGAGTCCAAAAATTATTTTTGAAAGTGTTTGGATGAATTGTTAGAAAGTCTTATTTTGATTAAAAAACCTTTTTAAGGAAGTATGAGCTTCCAAGCCGAATAACTTTAACCTATTTTTTAAACAAATATACAATTTTTGAATATGTGAAGTCGTTTCTTATTAATATATATATATATATATATATATATATAATATTTTATAATGCTTATGGTTACAAATTCCTCAAAGATTTACCAAGAAATAAATAAACATTATCATTACTTTGACCAAATGCATTAGAAGGTATACTTTTTTATTTTTGGAAGAATTTATGTAATTGAGGGATATTGTTCTTGGTTTTACAAGAAATATTGGTGGTGATTCGTATTGTTATACTATAATTGTATTATATCGAGATACATATGTAATAAGAAAATGATGAGTATGAACACCACATTTTAAAATTCTGTGTATATGAAAACGAACATATGAACTATTTATATATATATGTATATATATATATACATATATATCACATGCGATACAATACATTACGAACACCGAACATATAAACTGTTTTATATATATATATATATATATATATGACACGCGACACAATACACCTAACAAGTTATTTAAATATGTCATGTTCAACGTGACACAATATGCTAACCTAGTTACCTTTTAGCTTAAATATTTACACTCCATTTAACATGATAATTTTAAAAAATGATATTTAGTTTCACCTAACATAACGTATTCCTTAATCTTATTATCTTTTAACCTATTAATGTATCTAAATTGCACATTATTAATACGTTTAAAAAATGAGAATATTTTACATTTCAAATACAACCAATTAACTACAATTAATCAAATAACCATAAATTAAATTTTGAATTCAATTATGTAATGTTTTCAACCACAACTATAAACTAACTTCTATATCAAAGCCAATTATTAATTATGTTAAAAGTGTAAATTTTGAGTTTCAGAAGTTAACCTGATTTGGCATGTTATTTAATTAGTCTTAAACTATTTTAACTCGTACATGTTTAAAACAAACTCAAACTTGTTAATTTTATGCAGATTCAAGTAGTGTTATGTGTTACGACCTAAATTATTATCTATTCTGAACGTGTAATTGTATAAATATGGTATGTTTTTCTAAAAATAAAATTTGCTTTGAAAATTGGAAGTAAAACATAAGAGGACCTATTTATGTATATAACTTGTTATCATAACTAAATCCCTCAAATGTAGATGACGAATTTTCTAGAATCCATCCTTGTCGAAGAAATCCAGCAATCAATCGAATGCATGATGCAACTGAATCTTAACAGGGGTGAAAGCCAAGCCGATGTCGGCATGTGAGCATTGGCCCATTGGAAGTAATGCTTTACTTGCTTCCCATTGGGCTGCGAATACACCCTGACGACTTTGGACATGTTCGCCTTCGCGCTTTTGGTCCACCACTCTAGCTTCTTGGGCTTTTTAGGGCCCAAAAGGTGGATGTTGGTTATCCTTGGGCACAAGATAATGGGCTTTTTACATAAATTCAGGCCCGTAGTCTAAAAAAATTGAAAAATGTCTGAAAATTGAAAAGTAATATTTTTATCAATATTTTAAAAGTGGTATTTTTCTAAATAGTTGTGATATTTTCAATCTTTTTTTTTTTTTTTAAACGTTACCATAAAAGGTCAAATTTTCTCTAAGAAAATAACAACTTTGGAATTATTTTATAAATAATACTTCTATCAACTTTTGTCATATAGCAGTTAAATAAATATATTTAGAAATAACAGTATTTTGAAGAGTGTGATTAAAAAAAATGATGAGATTAAGTGATGAGAAAAAATAAAGAGTGAAAAAATGAGGAATGATAGAGTGACGAGAGAAAATAAGTAGAAAGAAAGTTATAGGAGAGAATAGGTACAGTGAAAATCATGAGAATCATAATGATTTTTTTTTTTCTTTGATAAGACTCTACAAATAACAAATATTATTTTTTAATTTTTTGTTTTTCTTTAATTTTTTTTACAAAAAATGTTCTCAAATATTAATGCTGAATACCCATGGTTATTCTCGTAAATAATTTTATGATGGGTTAAGTGCAAAAAAAAAAAAAAAATACTGAACTATGTCTTTTCTGGAGAATAAACCATACCTTTTGACAATATCATACCTCAACATTTTTAATTTCTTCGACTGTGTACCTTTTGTGTATAAATTAACCAATTTGCCCCTTATTAAACTGGAAATAACTTATCAATGTTTCGAGACATATAGATCATATTTTTCACCTATTCTAAATTAACCTTAAATCCTTAAATAAAACATTTAAAAAAAACTAAATTAAAAAATCCCTCAACCTAAATACGTCCATTGTCAGCAACCAGAAAAGAACCCATATAGGACCATGGATTAGCAACCATGAAATAGAAAATGAAATGAAAAAAACTGCATGTTGTAAAAATGGCCATGGCTTCATCAACCCGGATCATACTCACCGCACTTCCCTCCTTTTCCCCCAAATAAAACTCACAAGAAATAAAAACTCAACTAAAAAAAATAAAAATAGAATATTGGTAAGATGTGATTTTTAGTTGTTGATATTAGATGTAATTCTTTTTTTTTTCTTTATGTATTTTTGCTTTAATCTGAAGAAAATAATGTCACTTGAGTTAACTTTGCCTGGTTTTCTAGCAAAGAAATGGATAGTTGAAGGTGTAATGCTGAGATCTAGAAGAAATTTGCGGATTTAACATTTGCATAGATTTGAAACGTTGAGTTATAAATTTGCACAAGTCAAATATTGAGGTTTATTTTGATTTTGATTTTGATTTTTTTTTTTTTTTTGCGTATCTTAATAGTTTGATTTGCAAATGGAGAATATTTTAAAATTGTGAGATTCCAAAATATACCTTATTTTCAAAAGAAACAAGGCACACAAAGGAGATTTATGCTTTCTTGTTAGCCTTTTACTTTATAGAGCTGTAATTACTTGACTAAAACTAAAGAGCAGACATGGCAAAATTATGTTTGATAAGTTAAATGGAGACACTGAGGATGACCAAGTCTAAAGAAACACAATAAAGAAAAATAAAAGAATGTGAAAGTTTCCTTTTTTGGCTGCAAAATTAAAAATATTGATTAGTTTGGATACAGAGTAGTTTATTTGAATGCAAATTCCACAAATTTGAATTCACCGACATGTCTTAGTCATAGTCCTGCTATATTATAATATAAACACAAATATAATATAAACACAAAAAGCAAAGTTTTAAAGAAAATATCTTATAATGTAGAATACAGAACGGATGCTAAAAGACTTGGTCAACAATTTGAAAAAGATAAAACCTTGACGTTGGACTCAACTGACTCGAGTGTGTGGACTATTCTAATTCCTTTTTTTTTTTTTTTTCCCTGGAAAGACAATGTAAGTTGTTAGAAAAAGAAAAGAGATTTGTAATTCCTACAATTATCTAACCCAAATTGAAAAAAAAACCCTTTTGATTTCAGAAAAAAATGAAAAATGAGCCAGGCTACCTTTCTTTTTAAGTATAAGNAGCTAAAAAAAAAATCTAATTATATATATATATATATTACTTGAGCTAAATTTAATGATATGAGATTTATTTTTTTTTAACAATTTTTTCCTAAAATGAAATCTATCCATTTGATTCAACCGTTAAAAAAATATTAATAAATTCAAAAAAGGAGTCCAACCACATAATTCCCCTCTTTTCCAACTAGAAAAACGTAAAATCTAAACTTAATTTTTTTGAGCGGAAAATCTAAACTTAATTAAGACTAAAAAAAAAAAAAACTGATCTGGTGGCTAGAAAAGGCAAAAGAAAATAATAATAATGGTGAGTGCCAACTGTGTAAGAAAAATACGCGTTGAAATCTATTTTAACAAAAAAAAAAAGAAAAAAAAAAAGGAGCGGTGTGAACAGAACTCCAGTTTTGACAAAGAAAAGAAAAACACTGAAATAATAATAATAATAATAATAATAATAAAGGCAAATAACCAATGGATGGATTGGATGGATAATTAAATTTTGAATCCGAATAATACAATATTATAATTTTCTAATATGTATGTACAAATACAGGTATCTGATATTTGATTGAACAGAGAGGAGAGAAACAAAAGAAGCGTGGTCAGCCCTGCCCGAAATCTAGGCGGGCAGCTCACCATTTCATACATTATTACGTTACATTTATTTTAGAAGAAGATTTTGCCTTTTTCCTCACACTCCTCCTCCTCCTCCTCCTCCTCCTCCTCCACCCCACCACCGCACTGCCACTTCCACGCGCCTACCACCGACGGTGGCGCGTGGCTGAAGTCTCCCCCATGTGCTGAGCTCTGATTAGAGAGAGAGAGAGAGAGAGGGGGAAATGGGTCAGGGACTCAGTTGCAGAGAACGCCATGAAAATGCTCTCTTCGGAGCTGTCAGAGATGGCGAAGTCGAGCTCGTCGAAGCCATCGCTGAGGTTGACCGGACCTCCTTGGCGCAGACCACCAGTCGAGGGAGGATGTCTCCACTGCATGTGGCCGCCGCCAACGGTCGGATCGAGGTCACTACTCCAAAACGTCCAACCCTTTTTCGGTTTTCTTTCTTTACATATACTTTCTCTTCTTTCTTCGGGTTTTCTCTGTTCTGTTTGTTTTATCGCCTCCCCGGGAAATATTAATGGGTTTTTCTTTCTGGGTCCGTCTCGTGTGCTTCTGCTTGATGGGGATGATAAGTAGGTCCTTTCCATGCTTTTGGATTGGTGTGGTAATCCGGACGTTGTGAATCGCCACAAACAGGTACTTTTATTATGTATAATGTTTTTCATGCTTTTTAATATTAAACCAAAGAATATTCTTCTGATCAGATAATTATATGCTTTTTATCTTTTGTGTTATTATTAAACAAACTCTTTTCTTTACTCTCTCTCTCTGTGTGCTTCAATCCAATTGGTTGTGCTTGTGCTATGATTGGTTTAGACTCCATTGATGTTGGCTACTATGCATGGGAAGATCGCTTGCGTGGAAAAGCTTATAGAAGCAGGAGCAAATGTATATGCTCAAACCCCTCTGTCTCTATTTAATGATAATTGTTTTGGTTAAACCATTGATCAAAGTTCTGATCATAATGGGTTGCGTGTATAATTTATTAGATATTGATGTTTGATTCCGTAAATGGAAGAACCTGCCTGCATTATGCTTCTTACTATGGTCATTCAGATTGTTTGAAAGTCATTCTCTGCGCTGCTCGTTCCAGCCCTGTTGCAAATTCTTGGTTAGTTGTACTTGTCTTTCTTTTCCTTCTTCTTCTCTCTCTCTCTCCCTCTCCCTATTTCTTTTTATGTCTGATTTATCTTGTATGGTAATGACAGGGGATTTGCAAGATTTGTGAACATCAGAGATGGAGGTGGGGCTACCCCACTGCATTTAGCAGCCCGTCAAAAACGGCCAGAGTGTGTTCACGTCCTTTTAGACCATGGAGCTCTCGTATATGCTTCAACTGGTGGATACAGGTAATTGTCTATGTCAGTTTGCTTACTCTTCCTTTGTTTTAAGTAGTGATGATCTGCCATTGAGACTCATGGAAGTTCCCTTTGCAGCTATCCAGGAAGTACGCCACTTCACTTGGCTGCTCGTGGTGGTTCTTTGGAGTGTGTCAGGGAGTTGCTCGCGTGGGGAGCAAATAGGCTTCAACTAGATTCGTCTGGGTAACCTCATTTAACAGAAAATGCAATTATCTTCTTTTTTTTTCCCCATGGAATATGGTTATAATTCACGAGCTAACATAGCATGATTGCAACTAAAGTATGAGTTGGAAGAAATTCATCAAATTCCTAGTTGGAAGTTACTCATTACTTGATTTCTTAACATTGTGAGAAACTTGGTTGTTGTAAAGGTATTTTGAAGAATTTCGTGTTTGAATTGCCATTTGATTGTAAATCTCATTGAAAACCTTGATCGAAAAGCTTTATTTCCATACCATGGAAAACCAAGTACAAGAAATTGTGCTTCAAAGCGGTATATGCTTTAAATGTTGTGAATGAGTTATACATAAAATTGCTTTTCAATTTTCATACCTCTGAAAAATAGTGGGGAAAGAAAAAAAAAAAATCAGTGGGAGAAACTTCTGTCATATGTCCGTAGTGTGACTAGTGTAGATTCATTAGTCTTACTATTGATAAGAAGTGGAGATTCCTTTTATATCTTGCCCTTCTTTGTCCTTAAGAATTCTGCTTTTGGTAAAGGGCAGGCTAACTTATTTTGGTCTGTTAACTTGTTAATGAACTATTGCAGGAGAATACCATTTACAGTAGCTTTAAAGCACAAAAATAGAGCTTGTGCAGCTTTACTGAACCCCTCAGCAGCAGAGCCTATTGTATGGCCATCACCTTTGAAGTTCATCAGCGAGCTGAACCCAGATGCAAAGGCATTGTTAGAGAGGGCTTTAATGGAAGCAAACATGGAGAGGGAAAAGGCCATATTGAAGGAGACAGTCTCTTCTGATCCATCTCCTTTGAATTCTGATGTTGAGATTGACGATAATGCCTCTGAGGTAACATGCCTTTTCTTTTTTGTTTTGGCCTTTTGTTTTACTTCAACTCATCATCTTACTATTACTTGAAATGTGCATTTAATGATGATTTCAACCAAAAATAAATAAATAAATAAAAAATAAAAAACAAACATACGTTTAGCGCCTCCTAGTAGAGTGTTGTTTAGGAGATGTATGTGAGAGTATAAATGTCTCTTTCAAGATGGTCTTATTTCAGACAGTGAATATGGATATTAAGAAGCGAGAACGGGAATTTGTTTATGTTCAACTTAGATGAAGGCTCAGTATTCAAGCTAGACAAAACCTGCCTTGTAATAGGATACCAGGAAACTTTTTGAAGGTTTGATTCTTTACTTTTGGGGTTTACATATCTAGACCTAAATTTATTTTCTGTTTTATCCTGAAATTTAAGCGGGGGAAAAATGTTCTTCATTTGGCATGCTTGTCATAGTTTTGTTTCATTTGAGTCCGGTAAACTTTTTCTAAAATGAATTTGGATTTTATTCAAAGACATTGAGAGCTTGAACAAGGTGTTTTAGTTGAATCACATGTGTGCTTTTGTGTTTACTTGGCAAAATATTTGAAACAGGCTAGCAACGTCGAGCTATGCTGCATATGTTTTGACCAAATGTGCACAATTGAGGTCAGACCATGTGGTCATCAAATGTGCGCTCATTGCATTCTTGCCCTGTGCTGCCATAAGAAGCCCAATCCAACAACTATATGTGCTGCTGCCCCAGTGTGCCCCTTTTGCCGAAGCAGTATTAGCCAACTAGTTGTTGCAAATATCAAGCCCAATAATGACAGAGACGTAGAAACTAGTCCCTCAAAACCAAGGAGATCAAGAAAGTCAAATTTCAGTGAAGGCAGCAGCAGCTTCAAGAGCTTATCAGCCATGGGCTCATTTGGGAGAATGGGTGGACGCAATTCAGGAAAAGTTGCAGCCGAATGCAATGACAATGTTGACAAGCCTTGAACGAGATTTTGAGTTTTGATTTCAATTGAGCGGTATTGATGATCCAGCAGATGGAGCTCTCCTTGACTTCCATGGAGGCCCGCAGGATCTGGATCAGGCCAGTTAGTACATGTCTTAGAGTACTACTTAGCGTGATCTCGATTTGCTAAGCATATTCGAGGATTGTTGCATCTTGTTTCATGCATTGCGTTGTTTTTTAAATTTTATTTTGGAAGCTGCAGCAATGATTCAAGGGTTGCCCTTTCCAGATACTTTTATAATTCCACATAATATAAAGTTCATCCTTATAAGGCTATGTAATATCTTATGTGAAAACAAGTACACGAACGCAGATTTACTGTTAAAATATAGCTTATCTTGCTCGCTTCTTTCCTTCTGTCATGGAAGGAAATATAGGAATCTTCTTATGTCTTTTAGTATTATGTTCCTTTTATGTCGAGGAGGAATTGCTGCACACACTCTTTGGAATTTTAATTTTTTACGCGAAGGTAGAAAAGGCAATCTTGGCTATGGTATAAATCTCAGCCTGGAAACTCGTAATGTGAATTATTCCATTTTAGTAGATATTCAAGGGGCTCAAGCTGCATTTTATTTGCAATATGCAACAATTAGCCAAGTTCAGGCCATGGGTTGGGCCTTGCTGTGGTATTTAGCTAGAAAACTGGTTGCTTTTCAATTTTTCTCTTTTGGGTTGCAAGTTTGGTACGTAGATGTATGTGTCAACATTGTTGATTTTAACCGTTGGTTGGTTCTAAGCATTTTGTTCGTATGTCAATATATGGAACCTGGGAATTATTACTCGAAGTCACCATATTTTACATGGTAATTTTGGATTAATTAGGAAATTAATGATGATTTTTGACAAATTAAAAACAAAAATTCATGAATGATGATTACTGGTGAACTTTTGCATTTTTTTTAATCCTAAACCATGGAGGCCTAGAAAATTCCTGTGAAGTAATCATTTATGTGTTGAGATTTTGCTACCATTAGGATTAGCTGCATATAGTCTGGTGATTTATCTTGGCTCCTCTCGTGATGTCCAGTGTCCACAAATCATATGTTGGTGGTGCTTCTTGGGCCCTTGAAATAAGAACCTTCCACTTGTATGACGAGGTCCGTCTCCACTGTCACTTGTCTGGTTTTTATTTTAAGAGTAGTACATGAACAGTCTCAACAACATTACCCATAAAGGGTGTCGCACAGTGTATCAAAAAAGAAAAAAGGTTTCGCACTGTTATCTGTTGACATTAGATTAAGAGATAGGAACATATTACCTTAGCTGCCACAGTTTAGGCCTTAATTCATGATTCTTAGTCTTTTTATTCACCTAAACAACAATAGACTTTAGCATATATATTAGGTTTTTGTTATTTAGATCGTGTGTCCGCAAACTATTCGTTAGTTTAGTGAGAAAAGTGAGCCTAAAACAAAATGTAGAAAACAGGAAGATGCAAAAACAATGCTAAAGAATCTTTTGAAAAACACACCCTTGATTTAGAGAGCAGGTACTACTACTAGTCAGAATATAATACTAACCCCATACCTCAAAAGGCTATTATTAACAGTAATTCAGCAGAAATATTGGCTAAAAACCAACTCCACAAAGAGTCAAAACAAGATAAGACCCTCCTCCTTAAACTGAGTTCCAACACAACCTGACAGAGAGTGCTGATCTTAAACAAAGGAATCAGAACTATTGCTGTCACAAACACCCCATTCAAAAAGTGTTCTATTTGATTCAAATCATTTAATGACTTGTCCACACAAACATGGAAATGGTAAGGGAACTCCAAGGTCACTACCATCTTCAAATAACTCTGAATTGAATCTGACTCCATGATTTGCATCCCCAGAAGGAGTTGATCGTTGGGGAGCAACAAGACCGTCGGCAACCAGCGAATTCACATCTCTAACAGTCGGAACTGGAGAGTAATCATTGGGTCCGTATTGGAGTGGAATCTGATTCCTTGTGTTAAGGTTACTGGCAGTAGCTTTAGTCCTCTCCGCCTCAAGAAAGTGGCCAAGAGATGGAATGTTATTGTTTGCAGTCACGGCATCAGTGGTTAGCTTTGAGCAGAGTGACAAGAGCCAAGGTTTGGATTTGAAGCTCTTTCTGTCTCTCAAGTTTTCTGCTGTTCTTCCTCTTGTGGATCTTCGTGACAGCTCAAAAATACCGGAAACGCCAATTAAACTCCCTAGTGTTTTGCTCTTGTCGTGGAAGAAAGATCCAGTGGACTGAAACAAATTATTGTACAAGAACATCCATTTAAGAAAAAGAAGAAAGCAGCAAGAAATAAAGGACATAATAGACAACCAGTTGCCATCTATGTTTTTCGTACATGTAAATGATGCTTTTATCAGCTAAGAATTTACTGCTACAGACACTTTGAGCTGAGATAGGCCCAAAAGTGGGCTCCGTCCAGTAGTTCCTCCATACAACAACAATGTGATTCAACTGCTCTTATGATCAGTTATGGCACTAGTATTGTCATTTGATTTAGTATGCATAATGGACCATGGATGGGGATCCGAGTATGGGCTTGGGACCACAAGGTTCAACGGGCCATTTTCAGCTAAAGAAACAAAGGGTTCAAATTTGAATAGTGGCTAAAACTTGAGGCTCCTTTTTGACAAATATCCATAGATTTATAAATTGTTCTCTTTTATTTTTTTTTAATGGTTGAGCATGGTTATTTAAATCTTAATTTTTTTAAAAAAAAATCATTTATAGTATATGGCTATATGCAAGCCAAGTCCTTTGTGTGAATGAAAGTTGGTGCATTTAAGCATTGGCTTTATGTTTACACCATTTAATGTTTCTATTAAAAGCAGGCAAATTTATTGGTTATGTATCAACATAGATAGTTTAGCGACGAAAAGCCGTCGACGGTGGAGGAGAGGACCGGGGACTTTGAGAGGGTACGGACTACGGAGAATAGGGTCTTCGCCGTCTAGGACACATCCCCAGGTATGAGAACCTCAATGTAAATGTGAAAACACACACATACCGACAATCATAGAGTCAAAAAAAAAAAAATTTCAAGCTACAGATAAAAAAACAAAATATACTACGCCAAAGCCTTTGAAAAGAAAAAAAGAATGTAGTCTGTCCGAAAACGACGTGAGATTTTAAAGAAATCCTGTTCTACATTTGAATATAAATTTTGAGTACATGAATGAGAAAAGAAAGATGGGTTCATCTTCATTTCTTTAACAAGAAAAGGAAAGCTGGTTTAAGTCTGAGATGGTATCATGGTAATGGAATATGGTCTTGTATTGCTAGAATATTTGGGTATAGCTTATTTCATTTTCTTTCACAGAAAAGAGATACTGACCTCTGAGTCAAGATCTGAGGAAGAAATGGTAGAGGAGGTGGGAGAAGCAGTAAGCAAAGTGTTGAAGGAAGCTGATCCAGAGAAATCCAGGTTTCTCATCAGCCCAAGTCTGGCATTAAGTGGTCTGAGTCCAAGAGGCCACCCTTCGTCCTGCACTCTCAAGTTCAGTGGAAAACTAAGGCCGCAGTCCATTCATTACTCTGTTTCTAGTGTTTGGTTGGCGAGAGAAAGTAAGAGATGGGTATTAGTACTACTACCTGTTGAGCCATGAGTAAGTCCTCGGATGTACCAGTAGAATTCTGGCTGGAGAGAAGTCACCTCAAAGAAACAAGTGTCATTTCGACCAATCTGCTCAAAAAAGGAATCCCAAGAAAATAAGACAACAAACAGTAAAGAAGATTAGAACAATACCCAAAATAAGGAGAATAACAAAGCGTTAGAAGGAAGAAAGAGAAAATGAAAAGGATAACATAAATAGGTTTTGGGGTTTTTTTTTCCTTTAAAAAAAAAAAAATCGGCATATTAACTCTGGCAATGGCAATATGGCCAAAAGGCATTGCCTCGTCAGGCCCAGAGTCGTCCAAAGGCCAAAACCATAGAAACAACATAAAAGAGACCAGAGAATGAGTATTGATGAAGAGAGAAAGAGAAGCTGAGAGTGACGTCTTACCGTCTGTTTGCGAGGGTTCAGCAGACAGAATAGATGGTGGGATGAACAAATGCGAGAACAATTCTGTACGGGCGTCAGATTAAAGGCCACTCTGCATAAAACAGTGGAGGCCCCAGAGGACGAGCTCAGGGCTCCTACTTTTACTTGGATTGACCAGAATGCCCCTCGCCAAATAACCATAATATCAATCTGACAGTTGATACTAGACTTACTAGTAGGTTAATAGTACTGGTAATCTCGGTAAAAGGCATTGTGCGGAAGAACATTTAGGACTAAAATGCCATTTTGGTTAAAGTTAGTGGGTCTTGTGGCATAGTAGTTTGGTTTTTATTTTAATGATGGGGAGGGGTTAGAGAAGATATCAATCAAAGTTGCAATGACTGATATTTTTGAAAAGGAAACGGTTTCTGCTTTGATGTATATCAATTGTATCACCACTGTCTTTTCGAGACGCTTTTTCTTTTATGGTCCACAAAGCCCTGTTAGTTTACTGGCCACACAGTCCAAGCTCCATCAAAATCCATCTAGCAACCCACCCACGCCCCCAAAAAGAGTAGAGCTCGTATTAAAAAATTTGCAGCCACGTTGTATACTAATAAAGAATGACGGGGGCCACAAACACCACCAAAATTTGAGTTTCATTCAGTCTTTCACGTCCTAACAGAAAAACGTTGTATTACGCCAGAAGTAACATCACAGAAAATTGACCGAAGTTGTCAACATTACTAAGTTGACATTTTGAGTACTCTAATGTTGGTGCTAGTGGCATAAAGAGACCCACTCCGAAAAAATATTTCTCTTCATCCTTCTCAAATGGAGAAGTGGGAGAATCCATTATCATTTGGCTGAGGCAGTACTAACTTCTACCTACACTTGGGCAGAGGATTACGGACCTAAACTCAGATTTCGGTCCCTAGATTGGTCAAAGTAACTTTTCTCGCCACAAATCTACAAAGAAAATTGTGTTATTAATATTGAATAAACACCAGCAATGTTGAGATAATTTTCCTTTTTCCTTTTTCTATATAAACTTTTGATCCCCATTGTCTACAGGGGATCTATCAACTGCCATGATCCATCTGTCTACTCCTTGAGCAATAGATCTGTCTCTTGATATGACTCTTAGGATTTAGGGAACCAGAGCTGCTATATTGGATAAATGTGATGGTGTTATCTGTTGACTTGTCCCGCACCGGGTCTATACTCTCCTATCCCTAGCAGGTCCTGCAAGTGAGAATAGTAAATGCATTTTCTTTCAACAGAATATAAGCTGCAAAATAGATGCCATAAGAAATAATGTATTCGAATAGTAACTTCTTGTCGCAAAAGGAACTTTGGCATGCAACAGTATGAGAATGAAACTGTTTTTTAAGGTAAGAAAATCAACTACTGCTTGTTTGCTTTTAAAAAAAAGAAAAAGAAAAAAGAAAAGAAAATCAAGAAAATGGTATCAGATCGAGGAGAGTAGAAAAAGAAACAAATGGATCATAGATAAGTGTTACAAGCATGAGGCAGGATAAACAAATGGACAAAAATAATGCTGTTATGCAAGCAAATAATGCTCATAAAGTATTCTTTAGCAAATGAAGACTGGAAGCAGATAAACTGATAGGAGACAGCTCTTCTAGACTAAAAGGGTCATAGAATTTATTTTTACCTCGAGATCTACTCCAATCCCAACACAAGATTTGTCTTCCTCAATCTTTTGCATGGGAGCTCTATTATCATTATGGGAGAGAACTTTACAGAAGGACACATCAAGAACTTAAAATATGGAAGATTATTCAACTTTAAATGCAGACAGATGCGAGTTCCCATATTTGACAGTTACCAATTCTGACTGTAAGTTAATTAAGGTCCAGAAAAAAAAAAGCTCTAATGAGCTCAGGTGACACACAATATTCTGTCATACGCACAATTTATGAGAACAAATTAAGTGACAAACGCGATGTACAGACGAAGCATATTATGCATAACACTATCATCTGAGTGAACCAAATGAAGAGGGCGAAGATAACACACATGAATTAATGAAGTAAGCAAAATAGCACAGTTTGGAAGTTGCAATAAGCTAGCAGAAATACAGAAAATCTACCTGGCATGCTTTATTTTTGGCTCTGGTTTCTGCTGTACTGGGAATATCATGATTTGGTTTTAAAAATCTCTTCTCACGCCGCTCACATGAACCCCATCCATCTGAGAACCTACCGCCCCTGGTAGTCAGTAAGGGAATGGAAGGAAAAAAAAAAGAATAGTAAGATAATGACTGTAGTAGAAGTTGAATACATCTAAACAAGTTAACCCTCAAAAGACAATAACCATACTGCATGGAGGCTCGAACCACAAATTCAGCACGCTGAACATTACGATTCTCATCAAACTCAATCGTCTTATCTCTGATTTCAAATGAGAGGTTAAAGTAAAATGATATCTTCCTCCAACCTACAGGAAAAATTGGCCTCAAGTTATTGGTTCCACCTTGAAACATTTTAAGAGAAGATATCCACCATGCTTTACCTGACTTTTTTATGAAAGGATTCCCAGAAATCATAGTGTAATCAGTTTTCTCTAAAATCTGTCAATTGAAATGACACAAATGCAAAACTGATTAGATACAGACTAATCCAGTCACAATTGCACGGAGATTGAAAAGACAAAACATATAGTTACTTGTCAAACACCACGAGCAGATGCATGAAACAAATTTGCATTCCAATAATTTGTTTATTGCATCTCAGCACATATAATCGTCGCAAATTTACAATAATGGATAAAGGACTGTTTAAGAATTGAACACCATAAGCATTTGAAAATTGAAAGCAGATAAACAGGAAGCGCCTTCCTGCGTAGTTGATAGCCCAGGTGCTGAGGCGCGTTCCATTGCCCCCTCGACAAAGTGTGGCAGAAGAGAATAATATTGAATTTAAAAAGCACATGCACTTGTAAAAGAAGCTGAAAAGAAAATGCAATCAACCATGTAGCTGATCTCTAATGACATTTTACTGATTAAATATGCGGTGTTCACACAGTACACAGTGGAAACCGAAGCATGGAATCAATAGAGGAGAAAAAGATGCTAAGTAAACATCCTTCCTAGAGTTTATTATATGAAGCACAGCTTACTGCAGAATACCTGCTGGCACAAACCTAAAAGATAGATTCTATCATGGCCAGGAGACCATCTTCAGAAACATCAAGATCAACCTTACAAGTCCCAATTGTAAACCACTTCGTCCAATCCCTGACTGCTTGTTCGTTTGATTAGATTGGCCTTAACCATCGATCACTGCCACAGCATATTTCAACTTGGTATCTAACCTTAGTTCCAACTTGAAACGAATGATTGAGATTTCCGCAAAGACTCTGAAAACTAACAGTCTTAGAGTCTAAAAACATATGTCATGTTAATGGTCTAGATTGTTTTTCCTACCTTTCCAATGGGTACTTGCGAAACTAAAATTCTCCAAACCCTGTCCAGTACACCTCAAAATTGCGAATTTTGAAAGATTTAAACCATGAATTGTGAAAATGCAACTTTAGCAAGAACTCAAAGGGACCAGGTGAACGTATTCACAACAAGCCTCAGCTTTTGGTTAACAAACTAATCACTTGTAAGTTCTAAGTAACGCGTGCATATGTCCCTCTAACTAGACAGTAGACGCATATGAGTGTGTTTGTCTCTGTATGTGTGTGTGTGTATATATATAAGTAGGCAGAAAAGAAAGAGTCTGCAGCCTAGAAACGCAGAAAAGAAAGGCATGAATGGAAGGAAGGACTAAATTACCGCCATAGCCGTGTTCTGATACTCCTTAAACAATGAAACAGAAGGAAAGATGGCGGACAAGCTATGCGTTGAAGCTGAAGTTTCCTTCTCATGAGTCTTCCCGCTGCCACAGCTACCAGGAGAGCATTCGTAGGTAGTGAAGCGTCGGATCTCCGGGGACAAATACTTCTCAGGCGTCCGCTGCACGTTTCTGAAGACGACCAGGGGACTAGTGGTGTCGCTGGCTTGGGAAGAAGAGGTCCTAGCGATCTTTCTGGGAGGCCGGAAAACCCAAGGCTCCTCTAATACCTCGCCATCCGCAGAGACCTTGGAATCAGGCTCAGTGTAGTTATAGTAAGAAGGGTTTGTGGTGGTGGTCTTAGGGAGCGTGGGAGATGCGTTTGATTTTGAGATTGGGGAATGGAAATTAGGGTATTTGATGGCGAGAGGCTTACGGGACTTGGAGGAGGCGGAGGCGGCGGCGGCGGCGGCGTCAATTACAGCCCACAAAGCGGCGTCGTCGAGATCCTTGTCGTCGACGACGGGGTAAGGTACCGGGGAAGCCATTTTTAAAGGTAAGGTCAGAGCATCAGAGGTTTTGATTTGCCTCTCTCATTCGATTTTCAAATTCTATTCTTACGGCCACCCAACCAACGACGTCGTATAAGTGATGATTCAACGTAAAGAGAGAAGCCGCTTTAATAAAATATTTAAAAAAAAAAAAAGAAAAGAAAAGAAAAGAAAAGGGGAAAAATTGCGTAGTTATTAGATCGATCGTGATCCAACGGCTTTGATTCAATATCAACATTTTTTTAAGTTTTCTTTTTCTTCTTTTCCTAACAACTTACTTGGGTCTTGGGTACAATTTATTTATTTAATACCAAACAGAAAAAAAAAAATAAAAAAAAAAATGGTAGAATTAGTTAGTTATTGAAAGGTCTTAAGGCGATTAGCTTGAAATGCTGAAACGGAGAAGAGCATGATGATGATGATGATGATGATGATGATGATGATGATGATGATGATGATGATGATTCTTCTTCTTTTTCATCATCATCTTCCTTGAGATCTACACTGGTAGTAGCAGTAGCAGTAGCAGTAGTGGCAGTGGAATCATAAGTCTTGGTCTTCCAAGATCGGCTTCTTCAGACGACTGATTTTGGTGGAGATCTCCGATAGAAGAGCCGGATCCAGATAGTCCTCCAGCTTCAGCGTCTTCGTCTTCCTCCTTTTTCCATATGGAATCAAGCTGATCGCCTTGTACCTCCGACCAACATCACTTAGAATATCTTCCCTGCCCCAACCATTAAATTATCTTCCACAATTAATTAAATATGCCATAGCAGACCGCATATTGAATTTGAACCCCAGAGAGAGAGAGAGAGAGAGAGAGAGAGTACATTCACGTTGACATAAACTTTGGAAGCTGAGAGCGGAGGCTGGAAGGTCGAACCAGACGCCTGTAAATGTCTTCAGCGGTGGCCAGAGGACTCGTTATTTCGCCTCTCTTCTCTCATTTTTCCAAAATTGCACAAACTAAAAATCGATCGATTGATCCAAAATTCTGTTTTGACGTTTACAATTACAACACCATCATCTGTTTGTATTCATACATATATATAAATAATAATTTAATTTAAGCCTCTTTCTACCTTTTCTTTTTTTTTTAATAAAAATAAAATAAAATAAAAGAAAGAAAATAAAAAATGCCAAATTCCTATCTTCTTCACNCTGGCCTCCAAAAAGACTGCTCTGCCTCCCCACTCTCCGGGGCAGCCCGAAATTCTGATATGCTCTGATTTCGCCACCCAGCCCCGCCGTCACGATCACCATCCCCCACGCCGTTGCTTGCATGCTATGGCTTCCATGCCCACCCCCGATGTCGAACCAAGACCACGATGAAGACCACAAAGACGACGGAGTTGCCGCCGCCGATATACAAGCCGAATCTCCGCCGTATCTTATCGACGCCCCGCCGCCACCTTCCGAATTGAACGACTCTCCGACGCTGCCGCATTCTGTCCTATCAACTTCACCCAGCTCCTCCTCCTCCGTGGCCGTACCTTTCTTGGGCAATGGCGGTAACTGTCGCTTGCTATTATTTGTTGCAGCGGCAGCGGCAGAGGCAGAGGCGTCCTCTCGGGTGGGCGAGTCGGGAGCTGAAGGTGGCTGAGACTGCGACGCTAAGCGTTTCGAGTGTCGTTTCGAGTTCAGCGGCGGCAAGGAAGGAGGTTCTCCCTTTATGGTGCCGGGCCATGGGATGGCCACCGAGACTTCTCTGCATTGGAAATGTTCGTATGATCGCACGCTTCTTCTTCCTGATGAGCCTGAACTACTCCTCACTTCTTCATGCCTCCACACGTATACTTGTGAATCTTCACTCGCACATATCACGTACTTTCCCTCCTCACTGAATGATGCCGATATTTGGCTACTTGTATTTCGAAACCCTGTTTATTTATTTTCATTTCATTATTTTTACAACCCACATGACATAATCCCATATTATTATTATTATTATTATTATTTTTACTTCACTATAATAATAATAATAATACTATATACTCTCTTCTGCAGCTTCTACAAATGATATATTTCAATGGAATATTCACCTTTGAACTTGTGAACCGGGTTTGGACCATCCAAAATTCGAATCCGGGAATCAGCAGAGGTAACAAGCACTTCACAAGGATTTGTGGGAGAAAACTGTTTTGAATACGTTTTTATTCTCTTTGCTTAGTAAACCAGTTGTCAAAACAAGAGCCAAAGAAATTACAAGAGGTAAAAAGTATAATTACCTGGAAACCAGTGATCTTTTTGGCATGAGACTTCTTCTTGGTTTGGAAATCAACCTGGCTTGTTTGACTCAATTTGCAATCTGGGCCACCAAATTTCGACAGAGAATCATTAAAACAAAACACTTATTTTTTACACTTACACAGGACTTTAGCAGGGTTTAAGAGCCATGAATCGAAAAAAATTATTCAGAGTCCCACCTTCTGCACTGTACACGCGACAGCTCCCTTTGTGTGAACCAATGAAGGCACCCTAAAATTACAAGAAAATGTAGAAACATCTTCAATATTTATGGTATTATAAAAATTTCCGAGTCCTCCTTCGGAAAAGGGGAAAAAAAAAGGGTATTAAACCTGGCCATCAGGGGTGTAGCAAGCTGCAGTAACCATTTCATGGAGATCAGTCCAGTCCACTACTTGTCTATCAGGTATGCTCCATATCCTAACCTTTGCATCGAGTGAGCCACTGATGAAGTAGTCGTCGTTCATTGGATTAAACTGTATGCAAGTTACTGCCACCCAAAAAAAAAAAAAGGTGAAAATAAATTCCAGTCGCTAAAAACAAATAGTTAACAAGGTTCTTTTATCTTTTTACTAAATGAATAGCTAACATGTTACACCCTGACAAAAAAAGCACGACCGGGCAAATATTTCTACTAATATCATACCATAATCATTGTGTGCAAACAACTTTAAGCAGCTCTTGCTTTCCAAATCCCACAATCTAACAGTTTTGTCCATTGAGGATGAAAGTAGCAACTGTCAATCCATCACACAGAAAAATATAGTGGTTAAAAGATCGGATCAAGTAGGAAATAACAAGAAAACTTTGGCAGAAACCGCACGTACCTGATTTCTTGACCAAGACAAATCCAAAACATCATCCAAATGACCTTTGAAGGAGCAAATTGGTTTGTCCGAGAGAGCAAACACGGTTTCGGGCACGTGTACGTAATCAGGAATGCCGCCTCTTCTACTGGATGTTCCCTTCCCCTTCTTCTTCTTCTCCGATAGCATAACAGAAGCATCGGCAAGAGACTGTGACCGCTCCGGTGAGGGATAGAAGGACGGATGAATTGGTGTCGTGCCATTCCCTTCTTCTCTCAACGACATAACTTCACACTCCTGCACTTCCCACACCCGAACTATCCTATCTTCCCCTGCGCTCGCCAGGAAACGGCCATCCATATTGAACTTGATACACCAAATTGAGCCTTCATGGGCTTGAATCTCTTGACACAAATGCAAAGCAGAGAGCTCCTTATACGACTTGCCACTCTGCCGGACTTTTATCCAACCCGAACTATTACTACTCGAGTTCTTTCCAGCCGTGTGGTCCGACGCTGTCCCAGCCGGTGGTAGTGCTGCCGGCTGAACCTCCCTTTCTTTCTCGCAAATGAATCCACTCATAGAATTAGCCACACCCCTTATGCCGTTTTTGAGCAGAGCAACTCCTCTTCTCTTGCTCATCCTCAAGCTCCTCGTGATATAAGAATGGGAACTAGCCACTTTCCTATCGCTCCCGCCAATACCGCTACTGATTCTCGAAACGTTTTCGCGGCGCATGAGCTCCTTAACGACGGGGGAGTAGCCGACGCACTTCTCGAACTCTTCCATTGTGAGTTGCTTCCCGGTTTGAAGGTCACTGAGCCTATTCCACATCCCGTCTTCGCCGTACTCATTGACGATAAACTCTTTCCCTGTATCCAAATTCTTGATCAAGAAGAAAGCCCCAAATCGGCTAGTGGACAACATCGAAGACAGAGCACCGCTGTGCCTGATCGAACGGCCGGCAGCGGCTTGATCTCTCGGCGACACTCGGATAGAATCGGCATAAGGGCATATACGAGCCTGTGGAGCCAAAATGGTCGAGTAAGTTCTGGTTAGGCGTTGTTTAGAAATCGAACCGATCATGTCCTGTTTCCTCTGTTTGTCAACAGAGAAAGTCTCAATGTCTCCGTCAGAACGAGACCGAACAAGCAGAATCGGATACGGAGATGGAGAAGGCGAAGACGAAGCAGAAGTCGAAGTGTCTTGTTTGTGATCGACGTCGGAGGAGGTGGTGTTATCTCTGGTGTCATCGAGTTTGGCGACTGGGCTGGTGAGCCTCAGGAGGTCCTTATCGGCAGCCAAGCCCATTCCCTGGAGCAACCGCTTGCGGCGCTCTTTGATGGAGACCGGCGCCGCCATCCAGACATCATAGTTGGCGGAAGCGGCAGCGGCAGCGGAGGAGGAGGAGTCAGAGAAGTTGCGGGCGAAGTCATTGGAATAGACGGAGGAGACGGCAGAGGCGAAGGACATGCGGCAGTCGTTGAAGTCGTCATCGTCGGAGGAAGAAGGTTCGAGGTCAAGCGGGACAGTGGAGGAGATTCGATCGAAGGACTCAAAAAAGTGGTCGTCATCGTCGTCGTCTTTGAGGCTGTCCCAGTTCATGGTCATGGTCCTGACTCGTTCCATCGGCGGCGGAGAAAAGGGAAAAATGAAAGAAAAGAAAAAGATTGTTTGGGGTTTGGGATTTGATGGATTTCAGGGAGAGGGAGCGGAAGAGAGAAAAATGAGGTTTGGTTGGTTGGTTGGTTTGTTTGGTCTTAAGGCATGAAAGGGTTAACGGTTACCGTTGTGGCTTTTTGTAGGGAAGCGAAAAGGTCAAAAGGGCAAAGCCATTCCTTCTCATTACAAATACTACAATCACAATAACATTACATCTCCTCACGTCTTTGGGCTTGTTTACGTGTCTCTTCACCATTATTTGCCAACGAGCCAATCATCTTTCATCTTTTTCCATTATTTATTTAGATACATTCATTTCTCTATCTATTTGTCCCTTCTCTCTTGTTTTTAAATTCACAAGTCAAAAATTAAAATAATATGTTCTCCCTTTTCACAAGTACAATGTTTTCTTAATCAATAAAAAAAAAAAAAAAGAAAAGAAAAAGAATCAATAAGAATGAAAAGAAAGAAACTTTAGTCAGGTAAAATTCTATCCCATGAGTAAATTCATGAAAATTTAAATCTGACGATCACACTACACCACGCATTTCTTATCTATGTGTCTCTTTATTTCTCTCTGTCTAGTTAAATATTAACAAAAAAATACGTAAATAAAACCATGGTTCCTTTGGGAGTATGAGCGGAAGTTGAATCAAAAGTTGATGAATGTGTAACAAGGATTGGGAAATGAAATGATGCAAATAAAAATCTCTAAGCACGGGCTTAACAATATGGCTCTCCATATCACACACACTAAAAATTTTTCTATAGAAAAGAAAAAAATAAACTCAATATATCGTATCATACAAAAGGGAACATCTTCGCTCCTAAAGTAAGTGAGCCACCAAAAACTGGATGGATTAATGAGCATCCGCTTTATACGTGTGTTGGGTCTGAAAAAGAAAGAACCATATATATATATATATATATATATATATATCTCCTTGCCAATATGGTGAACTAAATGCCTCTAAATTAAATATCCGAGGAAGCTTTGAGCAAATCGTTAAAATCCTTTTACCATATAAACCTCTGGGTCCCAGGCTCATGGTCCCAATGGAATGGCCTATACAAGAACATCATCATTGTGAAGACATTGAGGGCCACAAACAAAGTCCCCATGAGAAGCCAGCTTTGGAAATCAGTACTATGGGAATGAAGTATCAAGAAAAAGAATGGGATGGTATAGTATCTAAACTCAATCAGTGGAGCAGGAATCAAAACTGCAGCAGTGGCCAAAAAATATCCCAGCACCCAAATCTTCCTCTGAACTTTCCCTGCCAGAAAAATAAAACAAAATAAGAAACAAAAAATAAAAATGATGTAGACATAGAATAAATATATTAGGAAATTGTTAGTATTATTATTATTTAGGTTTTTATTTAATTATTAGGCTTATTTTAATTATAAGTAACTAGTTTTAAGTTTTCTATTTCTATCAATTTCTAGAATGTGCCTACTTTTCTAGTTGTGTCCAATTATCTATCTATAAATAGGTAATTGCTTTTCAATCTACGATTGAATGAATACTGAATGTTAGATTTTTTTCTCCAAATTCCTATCTAAGTTCTGTTGCTCTTCTATCAATTATCCTATTTTTGCCTAAGTTCTATCATCTTTTGCTCTTCTACCTATTCTCTTTCTAATTTTTATCTTATCCTACGCCAAAAAAACCCAAAGAAAGCAATATTATATCGAGGAATCATAGGATAACCAGATACAGTTCCAGTAGAACTGTCTACTAACCCAATCTAGTCCAGATGGAAAGCCATGAATAAAAATAAAGCGGGACCAGGAGGTACTTCATTGACCAATGACCTTGGATGACCTTCCGCCATAAATAGAACGTGTAGTGTCGATTATCAGCAAGAAGATATGGATGAGCTATGCTGCAACACTCAAATATTTGAGTCACAACTTGAGCCGATTTATTTGACATAAGAGCTTGAAATGAATTATAGCTAAGAGCATCAGAAGATAAAGTTCATCATTCTTCAAATAGACAACCCCAGCCTAATTGAAACCGTGTATAATAGTATCATAGTTTGGGGCCAATCTTTTCACATGAGAATACAGTTACAGGCCAAATCACCATCAAATCTTACACAAGGATTCTTTTTAAAAGGTTTGTGCTCAATTTGACTTTGAAAAAGATAAATAAATACTGAAATGGTGAACACAATGTAAAATGTGTCTAACCTGAAGAAATGAACAGAGACTAAGCCAGCAATAAGTGCCAAAAGTGCTTGAAAGATACTATAGGGCCTGTTCTTCCAGAATGAACGGAAGAAATTTACGGCTTGGCCAAAACTGAAATATAGAGGAGCCATAAAAAGAGCAGAAAACAGACCAAAATACAAGATCTGTGCAAAATGTAGAGAAACTGCATGAGCTTCTTTTGCACCTGCAATACCATAACAGAGTGAGAGAACAGTACTACGGTAGCAACAAAGGCCACTTCATATGCGCAAATGTTATAAAGAAAAGGGGACGAGATGTACCAAGAACTACACTCCCATTCCAACGGACAAAAGCAACAAAGGCAACCAACAAGATAACAAAGGGGGCAAATGAAACAAAAAGCTTCTTCTTCATACGAAAAATTGCTAAACATGCAGCCACAACATCATCAAGCAAACCTGCAATCAAAGTTACCAAAGATATCCCGAAAACAACATCAATAAGAAGAACAAGACATCAAACATAAAGACCTGATTTGGCAAGATGCAAAGCTAGCATGCTCATTTTCCAATCCCCATGGAAAATTGTGAGTACAGCTATCTACAGTGTGTATTGATGTATTATGATAAATCTTTTTAATATCTAAAATCAAAACTGACATGCAACCTTCTGAAGAGGCACTTCTAGTGGCTTTCAAATGTACACCTGCATCTACTCTACCACTAGTCTTTCTCCTCCTCAAGTTTGAGCTCAAAATGGCACTATTTTCTGGGGCTTGCTGCCCATTCTTCCGGATTGAGGCACCAGTATCATCATTGTCCAGTTTATCTCTTTGATGGCCTAAAGTAATATTTATTACTCCACTGCTTGCAACAAAAAGCATCCATATCATATTTGTTTGTCGAATGGCCACCGCCAAGGCTCCAAGCTGCAGTAACAAATAAGTACGTTAGCCCTTGACCCAAGATTTCAGGACAGTGAATGCACTAAAAACAAATCAAAGTGATTGATTGTGAAAATAAGAAATCCACCAAGAGTATCTAGAATATACAGAAGATTCAACATCTTCCTATAAATTTTTGGACCGAATTTTATCGAACTCCTTTACCAATCCGCTGAACCAGTAATTCTTCCTCAAACAAGCAAGATACATAGCAAGCACTGCAGTAAGCGATGCAACATCCGTATAATAGAGAAATGTGAAGAACCAGTGGAGAGGGTACATGGCCAGGACCACCGCATAAAACGTAGCTTTTCTATCATCAAGAGCTGGTCTCAATTGGGTAATTATCTCATACACAAGAATACTGCATACCACTGCCAAAACACCATTTACGGACCGAAGGATCACAGGGGAGCACACTTCAGCAATTGAGGAGGCTCCCTTTATGTATGACAAGCCTGGAAACAGACAAGCAGCATGGGCAAGTGAAAGATAGTACCTGAAAAAATTTTAATATGCACACTCAAATCCTTACTGAACATGATGGGGTTAATCACTTGTGTGTCCAACTCAGCACTGAAATTCATGTTCTTACTTTGCTGGAGAATCAAAGACATGTACAAGCAAGTGAAAAACAAAATGCATTTAAGGCCCCAGCAACAACAAGAAAAATACTTAGTAGACACAGAACAATCAGTAAAGGGGAAAGCATATGAAGTTATAATAGTCCAATAGCACAAAATTTTCCTTCTTAGACACCAATATTTCTTATAGATGGTCACCCAAAGTGCAGCAAGCAAGGTGCTTTTCTGCAATTGCAGAATTGAATAGTTTATTGATTCCCGTGCCCGTGATGGATAGTGAATTATCTGTATTTATAAAGTTGCAAGTTGAATACTTCGGTTTATTAAACCCGTTTTTTTGTAGAGAAACAAACTACTAGTTAAAAATTAAGAATATAAGTTAAAGTAGGTGGTGAGTGATGTGCAGACTAAGCAAGTAAACAAGAATTAAAATTTAAAAAAAAAAAATGAAATGAAAATAGATAGATAGATACGCACAAGGCAGGAGGAGTAGTAATCATGGGATCCCAGCTTCTGAAATTGCCTTTGCAGTAGTGTTGAGCCTGAGGTATGTGGAATATCTCGTCCTGCAATGCACAACACAGAAAGTAATGGGTTTGATTAAAAATAAGCATAAACATTTTTTTTTTTTTTTTATAAAAAGGGAAGATGAAAGCAGTCTTATTTAGGGTTACCATGTAGGGTTCAGGGACAATACGATTGACGAGGATAGAGATGGGAATCACCCACAAGCTCACCATCACTGCAACAACCACCCTTCCCATCTCTCTCTCTCACCAGAAAATTGTGCCTATATCACAGTCCGGCGCCGGAGCGAATGTTGGAAGATGAAACTTTTGAAACGCAGCGTTTTGCTTTTTAGTCAAGTCAGGTGAATAAGACTTCTTCATCTTGTTTGTAAAAATTATATTCGCACCCCTATGTCCTGTTCACGTTGCATTAATGCCCTTCAATCCAAGTTATTTATATTGCTACAGAAAAGAATTTTCAATTATGCTTTTTGTTTAAAAATAAATAAAAAATTTGAGGAGGGAGTACAAGAGCGCCCTCTCACAGAGCTGCTTTTTTTTTTATTATTATTATTACTATTTATTATTCGAAAGATAACGAATCTCTTATTATAAAAAAGTTGTATCCTTTACTTTACAACAACAAATTCTATTGTATTGTAAGAAAGAAATAAGCATGCACATGGATAATTGACATCCGCTCCTATTGATTTTTGTTTTTTATTTTTTTCTAGAACATAGTCGAACATAACAAAATCTTCTTAGAAATCATAATAATATGGTGATGCTATATCCAGCTATACTATATCAAGCTGATCGACCATATTGACATTGATTCTAATTAATTAGGGGGGTGGAAAAGAGATCTGATTAATCATATATTTTAATTCAAAGTAACTTTTGGAAGGAGAAGATCTCTCTCTCCTCTAATAATAGTGATCAATGTATTCCAAATTAGTTTCGATTCTGAAACGAATTTAACTGAATGATGTATCATTTTAATAGAATATACAGATATAATTAAAACACCAGAAAAATATGATAATAAACTAAATGCATTCAACAAAAAAATCATCAAATTCCGAGTAACAGAAAATATCATTATTAAGAGCAACTTCTACCACTGTCAATACACCCTCAAAGTATATAAAAATGTTATATTTCACGTTATTGAAGATACCTTTTATCGACTATAAACACATTAAATTTTTAGGCCTTGCTTAAATTAGTTTATATGTAATTGCTCGTTGGCCTATGGCTCTCGCCTCTAAGAAGTTATCAACAATGTACGAAGACTTTTGCTAGTAAAAAACGTGTGGTATGGACTAATTTGGTGACGATAACGGTATATCACCCTAAGTAAGAGTGTTTTTAAAAACTAACACATCATGGAAATTGGTTAAACTGCATTGCACCACACCAATTCGTGAGCTTTTATCACTTATGTGGTTGGGTGCAATTTATAAAATTTTCAAACTACATAGTGCAGTTTGGTGGCAATTTGAAGAGGAAAATTTTAGCAGTTTAAACCATAATGCATCACAATACACTTTGAATGATATTTTAAAGTTTTTTTTTTTTTGTTACTAAACTTTTGACTTTAATTTTTAATTTCCTCTGTTACATTGTCATAACTATCATGTAATTCTTTTTTTTTTTCCTTTATGAAATAATTAATTCAAAAAATAATTGTTTTTTTTTTTCCTTTATGCAAATTTGTGAAGCTAAAGTTTAAAGTTTATTGATCAAATCATGGAAATCGAAGCAAATTGGACCACACCGTACTACAAATGTGGGTGCGATTTAGTATTACCTAGTCGTTTCTAACCACACGATTTAGAAATAGATAAAATCGTATGTGAGATTCAGCGTACTAAATTAGTAATAAGACTAGCTAAACCGCATTGCAAACACTCCGAAGGCCCATGCCCCAAACGGGCCTAACCATCTACAATAGTCCTCTTGAATAAATAGAACATATTATGCTTTAACCGCTTATTAGCGAGCCGTGACCAAGATCTTCTTTTTCTTTATTTTCTTTTTTTTTTTTTTTTTTTTTTTTTTTGAGGATGTGACCAAGATCGTCTAGATAAGCATATCTTAAAGTCATTTTCTTTTCCCCCTAATTTACGTTTGGTATCAAGTGAATCATAAGCTGCGGCACAAGAAAAGTTTCTAAACATAAAAGAGTGAGTGTAGCCGTGTAGGTGTGTAGTGTAGGCAAAGTGGGTTTGGGTTCCGTCTGACACAATAGTACTTGACAGAGAGTCACTCATCATGCGAGACACAAGATAGTGGAGAACATGACATTTATTTAACACGTTATACATCTAACTCTAACGTGCATGGTTGACATTCATTCATGATCACTCTTATTTAACTCCATTACATCCTATTATTACAATCACGTATCTCCCCAATTTTAACCATCTACCTAGTTAACTTTTTATGTTGATATACATTCTAATTTAGTGAAAAAAATTAGTACTTGGGCCATATTTGCCTAATTGTCGTACTAAACTCCTTATTGTGATTGTGACAATGTATCTGCACTCACATGTAGAAGAATGAATCGACTTGATTTACGACCTACCCATTTTCTTTTGATTGTATTGATGATTTTTTTTTTGTTTTGGACTTTATGAGCCAAATGGCTAGCCCATTGAGTTTCTTTTGGACTTTTTGAATACAATGTAAATAGATTTTTTTTTTTGACAAGAAAAATACAATGTAAATAGATTGTTAAACTTTCTTATTTATTGTGCATCACGATTTGTTTTACAACTGTTCTTTCTTATTTTGTCATTAATATATTTTTCACAAAATGAAATATTAATTAGATTAGTTTATACATATCTTTTATTTAGCCAGCGAGGTTGCTTTTATACTAGTATACATATATATAGTAAGACTTAAACTCCAATATTATTATGGAAACATCATATGGATCAAGTGTATATATGTACTCTAACAAGTCAAAATATATGTATATATAATCTAAGGGAAGTCATTACATTAATTTGACAATAACTAGTGAATATAATATATACATATACAACAACAAAAAGAAAAGTAGCTCATCGAGTGAAGAATCTATACCTATGGTGAATATACCGATGGCATCTTTATCCTAAAATGGAGACAATTAAATTAGAAAGTTAGCTAGTCAATCAAACTCCGAGATAGATTTGGGTTTTGAAAATTATAAGGAATTATTAGAGAGAAATATATAGGGAGGTGGGGAAGGAGATGATTGTTGGAGATGTGGGACATGATAGTTGGCAATGGGGGCAGAATGATAAACCATGTGCCTCCTATAGTAATGACATACCACATTCCCATTTAATTTGTTTCTTTTTTGTGTTAACTCTCTTCTTTGCACACCACCCCCCCCCCCCTACGTTGTAAGCCTTTCATCACAACTTTTACATTAATTGGCCTGCAAGATACAATAATTCATGTTGATTTAACTTTGATAATTCTCAATCTAATAGATATTTTCTTTTATCCATGTAAAGATATTTTTTTATTAGTTATTAGATCATTATCTAACAGTGATCTAACGACTATAATGATGTACATAAAAGACATGTATCATTAATATTATTTCTCATGTATCATTAATATTATTTCTCTTTTACATTTTACTATTTAAAAACGTACATAATAAATTTTAATTGGTCAAAATGGTACTTATGTATAGGTAAAAAAAAATACCTAGTACTCATATATATTTATTTTGCTAATAAATAGTAGAATATAGTTCTATTATTAATCGCATTGAACAACACTTACCAAATAAATACCTAATATATATATGGTTGCCTTGTACGTACGTGTATATATATATATATATATGTATATATCATCATTTCAATATCCTTTTACCGTTAAGAGTTAAGATCAACCAGACCAGAAATAAACGTTCGATGTGGCACTATATTAGTGAAGCTTCATTAAAACACTAGTAAAGAAGCGTGGGGTGGTGTTCAAAAGGGTGTACTAGTATTTGATGATGAAATTTAAAAGCATTAACCATGTAGTCCCAAACTCCCAAACGGACGGCGGTCCCTCTCTCACTTTTAGATTGCAGTGGAAGTGCCCAAAGCGTGCGTGGTTTTCTCTCATTAATTATCTTATCTCGTAAGAGTGTATCATCTCGCGAAACAATTACCAATCGGTTTCCAAAATTTGCCTATGATAATACACCAAATTTTAGCAGAGTCAATACGAGGCTGTGAAAGCTTACCAAATCCGAACTCCCTCTATTTTCTAGCAGAGGGAATCCTAAGTTAGGAATCTTATATATATATATATATATACATATATACACACTAGAACGATCTTTTTTTATGCCAATAAAATTTTGTTTGCACTTTTTTTAATATTAAAAAATAAGTAAATAAAATATATATTAAATATACGTAATTTTATTTATCTTATTATAGCTGTTGATTAAAAAAAATACATACACATAAATTAAAAAAAAAATACTTATTATTTATTATTGAATTGATGATCTATATATATATATATATTTATTAAATTAGCAACCTATAAATATATATATATATATATATATATATATATATATTTGTGCCTGCGTTTTCAAGCGGTCATACTAATTATTGAGATAATATCTTCGGGCAAAGGATATCTTTTTATTTTTAGCGATACACAGTATAAAAAGAATAACAGTACTGCATAGCTAGGCAGCTAGCTAGCTAACTCATCATATGCATACACTTAACTTGTCAAGGATATTTGGTTGAGATATTCATGATTCGGTTCTGATTTATTAATTGAGGTGGCGAACAACTAGTTCTAATTATTATTATTTATTTTTTAACTGATTAGTTAGTTAATTCCGTGTGTGTTAGCCCATACATATGCCGATGTCATCCTATTTGACAAATTAATTAGTTCACAATTACTTATACTGGTGCATTTCGACAAATAAGCTAAGGCTTTGAACGCTCGTTAGTTTTCTGTTCTTTTTTTTTTTTTTGGGTCCTTTTATACAAATTTGTTTAGAATTCAAACCACCCGTTTTATTGCCTTTATGGCGTTTTAAAGGTATTCATATATTTTTAGTGCCTTTGTATTTTAGAAAAGGGATAATTATAGTTTATGATTACCAGAACATTTAGACTTCAAATTAGACTTTATCTAATAAGTATATTCTTTATAACTGGTTGCTTAGATATAATATTCACTTAATTAAGTTTTTATTACGAGATTATTTGATTAGGCCTACCTTTGTCTATAAATATATGATATCCTTCTCTTCATTATACACATTATATTCATTCTCTTTAGATATTCTCGATGACAATCTCCATAGTTAGTTTACTAATCAGCTCTATGAGTACAACCCCATATATATATATATATATATATATGATGCATGCATATCATATATGTATTGCGTTGATATCAGTTAGTACAAGTGAGCCGACATTAATAAATGAATGCAAAATATGTGATCGTTGTGTGGCAAGAAAAAAAATCTCATATGGCGTGGCAATATGCCGGAGCATTTTCATATAATTTTTTAGCTAGTGATCAGTTTTCACATTTACATGACTTGGATTTGTGTGAAAGAGATAATAATATATACGTGTACATGGTTATTACTTTTATTTAGGTAGCTTCTATATATTGTATGGATCTATTTGTAGACTTGGTTAGGTACCGAGCTAGGTATGCCGGGCTATATCATTAAGAATATCGCCATCAATGTTAACGGATAATTCTTTTTTATTAATAAATGGCCAAATTAAAACGATTATCAGCGACAGAAACAACAATAGCAGTGGTTAGAGCTTAGAACAGCAACTACTCTTATCTCCTCTCTTGGGGGGGTGCATAGATACTGTGTAACACCTAATCCAATTGTTAATTAATTAATATTTTGTTGGACAGTTAATATTAATTTACTAATTAGTGGCAGCCTAGCTAGCATAATTTACCCATAGTACAGTGAAAATACATTTAATATAAATGTATGAAAAGTCAACTGAGTAGCAACCAACTTAGGTTTGCAAATGCCAATCAACGACTCATGTTATCATCGTTGGAAACCACCAACCAAACTAATAGAACAAAGTAAAAATTATGATTAAATATGTTTTTGTAAAACTAAAATAAAAATTGAAGACAAAAAGAAAGAAATGTCAAATGATGGAGTGTAAGCAAAGTCAAAATAATAGCCCTTTTGCGTTGTTCCTAATGCTCATTAAGCTTTTTTTTTTTTTTTAAAAAAAAAGCAGCGAATTAGAGAGAGAGGGGAGAGGAGATTTTGAAAAAAGCACGAGATCTATATATATATATATATATATATATACTGTAAAAAGAAAAAGTCGGAGAGGGAGGAGGATAGAAGAGTTGTAACACACACATCAAGAAGGGGGTCCCTTTGTATAGCAAACCACGTGCAACCATGCCTCAAAGTTTGCAGAGATTTCAGAATATAGTAAGTGAAAAATGATATACTTTTCAACTTTTTTATGAAAAATAAAATAAAATAAAAAAGAAAAGAAGAAAAGAAAGAAGAGAAGAAGCAAACACTGATATGTGATATATAAATTTAATTGTGATATTTTGCGTGAGGCATAGAGAAACAACTTAACAATTGTAATAAAAAAGAAAAGAAAGGTAATATATGTGTGTAGAATCGTGATTCGTGAAAAGCAAATTGGCACGTGGGTGGTGATTCGTGATTCATGAGTTAGTAGTAAGTATGTATGTAAGGGTGTTAATTGTTGTTGAGGTTTTCAACCCTTTCTTTTCTCTTTAGGCGAAGGATCCGATGCATCATAAAACTGCCTCCTCATCAATCTATGTTACATATATATATATATATATATATATATATATATGTATGTGTGTGTGTAAAAATATATAGCTCTATTATAAGTATAGGGATTTAGCTAATTAAGCTTGATTTAATTCCTTTGCAAAGTCTTTTAAAACCGCTATACGGCCATTTTCCACGCTTCATCAATATTAACCATCTTAAATTCTCTTCATTTCTCCTTCTTCTTCTCCCTAGCTATATATATATATATATATATATATATATTAACTAAGAGACTCATTAGCTCATGAGATCGAAAACTCATTGAAGATATATATATATATATATATATATATATTCATTATCACAATTTCATCATGAACTGAGGAATATATATATATATATATATATATATATATATATATATAATGTCGAATTCAGATCTGCAGTTTGTAGTGGTTCAAGATCAAGATCATGATGATGATGGTGCAAGAGACAACAACAATATCCATGATGATGATGATCATCCGCTATTAAAATTCCCGGCGGAATACTTATACGATGATGATGAGATTCTTGCCACGCCGTCGGATCAAGATCATGAAGCTGCAGTACTAGTACTTGATCATCATAAACAAGATTATAAGGATGACCAAGAAACCAAAGAGAAAGAAGACTGTTGCGAGCTGGCTACTACGTATACTAGTACTAGTACTAGAACCACCACTAGTAGTACTAGTGCTAGAGTTCGTGCGGCTAGAGCAATAGTACAAGTCAACGATCCTTATAATCACGACGAACGTCCCAAGACGACGTCGTCGTCTTCGCTAGTAGAATTACCAGATTTCAAGGTGGACGACGACGGTTTCAAAACTCCCACATCTTTGGACCACAAAATTCCAGAGATGAAGCAGTGCCCGCCCGCCCCGAGAAAACCTAAACCCAAAGCCACAGCCAAGAGAAAAGCATCATCATCTTCATCATGTGGTAGTTGCAGATCAAGAAGTCTCTGCTTGCAGCTTGATTTCTGCTCCCAGCAGCTCCACTCCGTCTTTTCTCCATCTAATAATAATAAATCCTCATCGTCTCGTCCTTTTCCTCATCATTCACACGGCCACCACATCAACATCAAGAAACGTCAACGAGTAGATAAACCTGGTCATCATCATCAAGACGATCATCAAGCGCATCAGTAAACTATATATATATATATATATGTTATATACACCTCATATATATAATTGTTTTCTTAATTTTATCTTGTTTAATTTCGATCAACTCCTTTGCCATTACTAGGCATGTAATATTGGTACGCTTGCTAGCACATATTATATATAGCATGTTGGATCGAAATATTAATTTGAAACAATAATTAATAAATATTCTTCTTCAATTTTGGTACCATATATATATATATATATATATATATATATATACACACAATATGTTATATATATCTAGCTAGTAATGAATTTATTATCCTTCAATTTACTTGGTTAAGGTCTTGATTAGTTTTAGGAACCAATCATTAATTATTATTATTATTATCAATTTTGTAAAAGAGATGAAGAACCCTATATTTAGGATTTAGATCCATATTGTAGATGTAGAAAGTAGGATTACTAATAAAATCCATACATATAATTTGTCGTGCAGGGAGAAGAAAAACAAAAAAAAAAAATACGTTAAAGATTTGAGATAAATTAATTAGATGTTTAATTTCTGATCATCAGCAGATTCTTTCTTTCAGTTCAGGCTTTAAGTAGAGAGGGATGATGACAGTGTTGTATGGATGCCATTGCATCATATCAGAGACAGAAAGAGAGATCAGGTTGCTGGAAGAAACAAAAAGTAGCAAATATATATAATTATTTTGTGGTACGGTACGCATGTAAGTCCTCTGTTAATTTCCTTATGAACTATATATATATATATATATATATATATATATATATATATATATATATATATGGCATATGAAAATTAATTTGGTATGAAAATTAATTTGGCCCGTATATTTTTTTTATTGTAAAATGTAAGAGAGAAAGAGCATTAATGATGTACGTCTTTTCATACATTTCATTATAGATATTGGATCACTATTAAATGGTGATCCAACGGTTAAAACAAAAATATTAAATGGTGATCCAACGGTTAAAAAAAATACCTATTCATAGGTAAAAGAAAAAAATACTTATTTGATTTACAGCCTATGTATATATATCAAGATTACTACTTCCCTCCTGAAATTATTATATATATGCTCCGTCCGCTACTTCATATACAAAATATCGTCTTTGGACTGTGATTAACAAAATATTTGTGTGCATGCATGTATAGGATTTCCTTTAATTACCTTAATTTAGTTTTGTGGTGTGTATATATACATTTATTTCGAATTTGGCAAAAGATTTGTTTTCCTAGAGAGGCGAACATTCTTTAATCTCCAACTAAGATGAAAGAACATTCTTTAATCTCCAACTAAGATGAAAGAATCTATGAATATTTCACACACACATAAATATAATAATAAGTTATCAGGGTTACAAAGATGCATTGGGACTGCTTCTCGCTTGTTGCCAGCAAATTAAATTATAAAGGACATGTATGACCCAAATCGATCATTATATATGTTCTTCATTACGAACTGATTTCTTATTATCGTTCTCTAATCTAGAAGAAGGAAAATATTTAATATAAGGATGGCTTAGTTCATTTTATTGTGGCACATATTATGAGGACAATTAATTGAATGCTTATTATTCAAAAGCTTGTAAATAATTTATTATTTAGAGTACTTTATCAACCGAACAAATATATAACAAGCGCGATAGGTATTATACCTTTTTCTTCCTTGCAAAAAAAAAAAAAAAAATCACCTTCTCCTAGACTTTATCACATGTATGTATATATATGTGTATACATTACAGTGTCAAATGACAAAATGATAATCATTAAGCATACATAATAGATTAATCAATCCTCCTAAAGTTATAATGAGAAATAATGTGATGAAATGATTATACCTCTTGCCTCTTGGCTCTTCCATCTCACTTTTTAATTCCGCTTATAATTTGTCTCACCTCTGAAAAAATGAAAAGAAGAGAAAAGAAAAGAAAATAATAGAAGAAAAGAAAAGAAAAGAAAAGACGAGACAAGAAAAGAAAGAGAGAAAGGGTTTGATGCTTTTAGCCTTTAGGAGGGGTTAAGACGGACGGCCCACTTGTGCTTGCGGATCAAAATGGGTATCATCAGCCCAGATGAGTAGTGGGCTTTTCTGGCGCGACTATAGGAACGTAACCACAGTGAAAGTGAACCCTGAAAAAACAAAACAAAGCGTAGTGAAGTGTGATAATCTGAGTCTGTGCGCGCGCGTCTGACCGTGAAGACAAGACCGGTGAAGGTGAGAAGAGTTAAAACTGTGTGTGTGTCAGTGGGTGAAGACTGGAGTGAGTGAAGGTGAGAAGGTGTTGAATCTTGAATCCTGAATGGCGTTGACCATTAGCAACCTCAGGAGTCGTGGCCTGGTCTGGTTGAGAAGGTGGTCGAAGAAGGAGTGGGCAATCGCAATGGGTGTTTTCACCATAACCCTCTTCGCTCTCGCTCTCATCCCCGACTCTTTTACTGAACCCCTTTACACTCCGTCTCATCCTCTCGATTCCACCGCCGACGTCGTTGACGTGACCTTGTTGCACAAAGCCAAGCCTAGAGGCGCCCGTACTTGATTCCCTTCCCCCCACCCCCGCCTTCTCATTTTCTTTCCTTTTAAAAGTAACAACATAATAATAAGTTTTTCTTCTTATTACTTTTGCAGTTTGTTTAGATGGGAGTGTGCCTGCTTATCATTTCCAGAAGGGTTTTGGATCTGGCTCTGCCAATTGGCTTCTTCACATTGAGGTTACTATTATTGTTATTTTCAGTTTTTCAATCCTAAATTTTATTTTTACAGAAGGGTTTTTGAGTTGGGTCGATTGAGGGAGGTGTGTTTTTGTTTGTGTACTGTAACTGTAGGGTGGAGGTTGGTGCAATTCTGTGGCCTCCTGTTCTTTGCGTAAGAAGACGGCATTAGGTTCTTCCAACTACATGGAACCTCGTGTTCGCTTTTCTGGGATTTTAAGCGCTGACCCTTCTCAAAATCCTGGTTCTTAAACTTTTCTAACCTACCCACTATTTCATCATCTCTTAGCTCACTGTTTTGTTTCTATTGCTCTTTGTATTGTTTTTGTTTGGATTTTAAGTCCTACTTTTAAGTGAGTTTGACTTAAAACATTGTTAAAGAGACGACTCTTTTTGTTTCTGTTTATCTTGTAGATTTCTTTAATTGGAATAAGGTCAAGATACGATATTGTGACGGTGCATCTTTTGCTGGCCACAGTGATAATGAGCTGAAAGTATGTTTTGGGTTTATTCATTGTTTCTTTTTGTTTTATTTTTTTTTATCACGTTTGGTGGAAGATAAATATTTAGTCTCGTTCATACCATACTAGTGCTGTCTCTTTTTTTCTTTTTTGTAGCGTAGACTGGAGATGAACTTTTCTTTAGAGGCCAGCTTATCTGGGAAGTAGTTATGGATGAACTCTTATCACTTGGCTTGTCTAGAGCAAAACAGGTATTTCCTCGGTATAAATTGTCAGTGATTTGTAATAGCATCTAAATGTTAATGCCCAAAAAGGAGCAGGTTCTTAATTTTGTTATGCAAGTATTTTTCTTTTCAAGTTACAAGTATTCTGCTTTCATTTTTAAGTTAAACCAATTTTCTTTCCCCCTAATATATGTGACATCTCGTTTTAGGCTCTTCTTTCCGGATGTTCTGCTGGTGGGTTGGCAACTCTTATACACTGTGATGACTTTCACAAACTTCTCCCAGAAGTTGGAACTGTGAAGTGTCTTGCCGATGCAGGTTTTTTCCTTAATGAGTATGTTTTATATACGTCTGTACCTTGTGCACCAACTTTATTAGCTTATTGATTGAGCAAAAAGTTATATTCTTTTATTTGAATTCAGATCGTAAAGTATGTGAATCATGTTTTCGTATAAAATCTCTTCTAGTTATGATTTTTGGGGTTGTGCCTTATTTGATTTTTCATGTTTATTTTACCTTGGGAAAAAGAGTTAACATAACAGATTACTCATTTGAACTGTTTTTTTTATTAGAAACATTGAAAATCTTATTGTACTAGAGATTTTTCCGATCGGGCTACAGGATGAATTGCATGCTTAAGATTGTAATATATGCATTATTAATAAAGGCCCTTTTTTTTTCCTCACCCAATTTATCCTCTCTCCTCTAAGTATAACATTATGGAAATACTCATTTGAGCCACATCCCGTTTCCTCTATTTCAGGAAAGACGTTCTTGGTAATCTTACCATGAGATCTTTTTATCATGATGTCCTTACCCTTCAGGTTATGCTCTAATTTTTCTTAGTAATAACTAATACCTTTACATTATTGCTATTTTTTGGCTAGTTGTTACTCATCCCTGATTTATGTACTGTTTTTATCCTCTTTGTTGCATTCTTGAGTTTATCTAATCTAGATGGTCTATGTGATAAAAATGTTTGGGGAGGCCACATCAGAAGTGCCTTTATTCACACTAGTGTCTAGC
This sequence comes from Parasponia andersonii, assembly GCA_002914805.1. NCBI lineage: Eukaryota > Viridiplantae > Streptophyta > Magnoliopsida > Rosales > Cannabaceae > Trema > Trema andersonii. The sequence goes on from JXTB01000491.1 coordinate 96,554, forward strand.
CAAAAGTTATTACTTAGTTTTCTTTTCACACTTCCCCCCATAGAAAAAGGCTTTATGAACTAAAAGGGAATTGGTAAAACATTCTGATTCATCTTGCTTATCATATCAAAATCATTTTTCAGGGTGTAGCCAAAAGTTTGCCCAAGGAATGTGTTGCAATGCCAGAACCATCAGAGGCAGGTTCTGTTTTCCTTTGTGGTTATCATTTCATGTATCATTTGAGATGTAGTTCTCATATTGCTTCCCAATCTTGACTTCTATTACTTGTTTTGCAATGGCAGTGTCTTTTTCCTCATCAAATTATCAAGAACATAAACACACCAGTGTTCCTTGTCAACCCAGCTTATGATTTTTGGCAGGTAATTGTCCTCAGAATCCAAACTTCTTTTAAAATCATGGATTTTAATTCTTCATGGGTTTCATTCTTTTACTAATTGGGTTATCATCAGATACAACATATCCTTATACCAGATTCATCAGATCCTCATGGCTACTGGCAGAAATGCAGGCGAAACATCCATAATTGCAGTCCTAGCCAGATTGAAATACTACACGGTAATTGCTGAACCCCCACCATTGTGATCCAGTAAATTACATTCATATTACTGCTGCCTGTGCATAAGTCATTTGTGATACGGGCAAGCAATTTTATGAACCCACTATTGTAGGGCTACAATCTCAAAGATCTCATGGTTGGTAATCGATAAAAGTGGTTGATTACAATTCAGAAAATTCGACAGTAGATATTTTACGGATTATCGACTAGCATAATTAGTGGTTCGTGAGTTGTTTACATCTAAACAGAACGTAGATATTTAAGTAAAATTCTTTGCAAGAAGTCATCGGATTATATTCCTAAGTAATCTCAGCTTGTGATCGGTCCTTCAACTTAACATTTGGCGGGATTTGAGTTTATTCTGTTCAATAATGGAGGTGGGCCACTTAAAAAATTTACTTGTTCCATGCAGGTTTCAGAGATTCTCTGCTCAGGGCACTGAGTGATTTCCAAAGAAATAAGGATGGGGGTGTGTTTATAAATTCCTGCTTTGCTCATTGCCAGACATGGATGGCTGAGACATGGCATTCAGCTAGTTCTCCTAGAATAAACATTAAGGTGAGGAAAGGATTTCACTCTGTTCTGTTTCTTGGAAATCAGATGGAGCTTACAAGTGCTTTATTGGCTCTACAATTTTCTTGTTTGTTTTAGCGTTCGGTTGTTCCTCCTTTTACGAATGTTTGTTAGTGTACAGTGTACATGGATCCTGGAGGAATGAATTGTTCTTGGTGAAACTTGTAATAGAAGTTTAAAGCTTATAGGCTTTTTGTCCTTCTGTCCTCTCTTTATTTGGCTTCTTACCTACTGCTAAATTGCTAATCTACCATTGAATTTTATTGCTGTCGGAACAGACCATTGCAGAATCTGTTGGTGACTGGTACTTCAACCGGAGAGTGGTGAAGCAAGTTGATTGTCCATATCCATGTAATCCCACCTGTATTCATATGGATTTCCCATGAACTTTATGGAAGTTGAGTACAGTTGTCATTCTAAGTGTGGAAAATGCTTCTCTTTTGGATCCGCAACTTGACCCTGGTCCCTGAATGTGGAGAACTGTGGGCGGGTGTTAAAATTCCGTCTATACTCTGGCGTAAATTTCCTTTCATTATTCTTTAATTTGTTAATTTAGGTTGTGTACTCCATATTATATATAGCGGACTTAAGACATTAGTCCATTGAAAAGATCTGTGGTACTAAGACCTAGGGATGTCACTTCCTCCAATCTTTGTACATGTTTCTGTTGGACGAAGGTTTTGAAGCCCATATGGGGTTTCATATATTTGCCGGCCTAGGTGGCTAGATCTACCAAGTTGGCTCATCCAAAAGTCCCCTTGTACTTTCTGTCTTTCTTAGTCAACACCTTCAGTCGTTAACTTTTATGTTTCTCGTGAAATGTAGTGAGAATTTGAGATCGTGAAAATTTGTTTGCTGGGCAGGAAATCTTCTGGCCACATCTTTGATTCATCCCTCTTCATTTCCACGTTATTAAGACTAAAAGAACTAATCATATGCTTGGTTCAGGTGAAGTCAGCCCCAGAAGTTTCTGACTTTCAGGCTTTTTTTCAAGAACATGGGGAACATGTGCTTTCTTTTGTATATATTTCGTCATTCAAAACCATCAAAATCAAGTGATGGATCTTCTAGCAGGAGTTCTTAATGGAACGTGTTTTAACTCCGAAATATTGAAATCAACTTATACCTGAAAATGGAAATAGAGGGGATGACTAGTCGAACTAAAATTATGAACTTGCGACCGTTTTTTTTAACTCGACTCTCACGTTATTAACCCAGACATTTTGAACATTTTTAATATTAGTTTCAATCATCACCTGATGTTGAAACAGTAGCAGCTCACCGAATTCTATGTGTGATACTTGAACGTAATATAAAAACCTACAACTAAACCTACAACTATGTAAAGACTAATCAAAGGAGTTAACTTACTAAACTCGAGTCTCTTTCTTATTTTGTATATCTGGTTCGTTTGTTTGTGTTAAATACTATAATATACATTAAATGACACACAAATAAAGTCCAAATTCTTTTATCTAGTAACAAAACAACTGGTGCTTCTTTCTCCTAACTTGACTACCATTTCCGAATTCTCCGTTTGTTTCTTACTTGTCATTATCTGTTTTAATATTTGGAAGCAGCCATTCAAGATATTGAAAATCGGAAAAATTCACAATTGGTTGACTTTTCATTTCTATTTTTTACTCCCCCTTGTATTGGAGACGGTGGATTCAAAAAGTCTAAGCTCTTCAACAATTAATAAAATAGAAGAGAACGTGGATGGACTAATGTATCTAAACTATAACAAATAAACGCGTCAAGAGATTAAGGACAAATGATGGCATTACTTGACTATCACCATCATCTCCAACTGCACCCCCTTATCAAAGTTCAGCGTATTCATCTCACGTATTATTAGTTTTTTTTTTTCTCTAAATTGAAATTTCGTATTTTTAGTGTAGACAGTACATCTTGAAACGTGTTTGAGCTACGAAAGCCCCCTTCATTTGATACCTACCCATAAAACGACATGTTTTCGGCGTAAGACCCCACTTAGAGGAGCCTAAAAATTAACCCAATATCCTCCTCTTACGTCCTTAGAATGGCTAAAAAAATATAGGGACAAAAGCAAAAGATAGGCGTTTCTAGTTTTCTAGATGTGATAAAGGGAAAAAAGGGGGGAAAAAAAAAGGAGAACGTAGAGTAAACTTTTAAATGTTTGACCCTTCAAGATGGAGATCACGAATTTAACCAAAAAGATTGGATATTCATCACCAACTCCATTTAGAAGTAGCAAGATTCTTGGTTTTGGTTTCAAAATCTTAATAATGAAAGGGACAAAATATATATATATATATATAAAAAATCACTTGGCTGAATGGGACCATGAGAGAGTACTATCTTATTCTGACATTTCATTTTCAACTTCTTTACAAGTTTTACTCCATTAATTAATTAACTCCCAATAAAGATAGTTCCCCTAGTGCCCAACTTGTATTTTTTACCGAGATGACAAAAAAAAATGGGGAAGGAAGAGTGAGATCAAGCACAAAAAAATGTTCAACCTTTGGTGGACTTTTAATACTTTAAATCTATTTTCTCATATTCGTGTATTTACAGAGATGAACGCCATATTCTTCCCTCCAAAGAAATAACAATGATGGAAATGTCGTCATGGTAACGCCGGCGTTCTCCTTGTGGAATATCAAGTAATTCATGGAAGTCCATTCCTGCAATTGTCCACCATTTTGTACACATTATATTTCTATTCACGTCATTTATATTAAGGCCAAACGAAAATAAAATAAGGGGAAGCCTTACCTGCTTTCCTTGCTGCTCTAAACAAGACTTCTTCAACCAAATGTTGAGCAGGATCTCCCTCAGGAAACGAAGCAATGAACAGTTCAACTTCAGAAATTGCCTCTTCATTGGTAAAGTACTGGTATAGCCCATCAGAAGACAGTATCAAAAATTTGTCTCTTGAGCTTAGTCTGTGGTGGTAAACTGAGGGTAGACATGTTATGTAGGAGCAGCTCCCAACATAGTCAATTCTGAACATCTCAAGCAGCGCATTGTTCCACTTTGGCTGCAAACAAACAGACAAACAAATATTTGATTGTTATACAAAGATTGTCACGTAAAACTGTGTAAACCCTTTGTATGATAATCTGTAGGTCCAAAGTTTGACATATTAATAAGTCATTGGTTAAAGCCCAATGGTGATACATTGTATTAGTATTGCAATCAATTGAACAATCTAGTCCCTCAAAGATACATCGTGGTCCCTAAATATGTATATGTGCCATATTTTGAATCTAGTACCATAAAAAATAACAAGTAAACAGGTCTAATTATCTCACTAACTGAACTGCTTTTATCTGAAAGAAACTTGGCATAAACTTCCGTAGTCTTCAATTTTGAGTATAGTCATTGTCACTAAGATTACCTGTTTGAGAAAGCCGGCGCCAAAAGCCCGAGTGACCTTCAAATAACCTTTCACTCTGTCATTCATTACTGCAGAAGCATCGTCTGGATGCTCATTCTTAATTCTCTCGACTTCCTGAAAATTGAGAAGGGCGTCTAAGTTAGAAGTTTAGTCCTAAAACTGAAACCATTTAAAAATAGAGAAGTCAAATCATGAACAATCCCATTCCCGATTAGAATGAATTTGTTTGTTCAACAAAGTTACCTCTGCCACGTATGTACTATGATCCATGGTGAGCTGAAGAGGAGTTAAGTTGGATAATTCGTATTCATTAGCATCAGCATTCGATTGCTCAAGTTCTTGAAGTGTCTCTTCATTGATGGGATCCAACTCCCTGCATTCTCTCCCAATTCCAAGATCAGGCTCAGCCTTCTGAGCCAAAACCGCTCGGCTATCCCCAACGTTCATCAAGTAAACATCCTCTCCTTTCATCAACATCACCAAAACACATGAACCCATCAAAGCCAACTCAGGATTCTCCATTACCACCTTATCTGCAATATCCAAATATGCATCTTCCGTCTTCCTCAAAGCTTGAGAAAGAGCTCTTAGAACATCGGAATGGTTAAAACCCGCCGCTCCATTAGGCCCCGGACGGTTGAAATTCTCTTTCAACTTCCTATCAAGTTCTAGTCTCTCCCTGTTCCACTCCCACTTCCACCTCCTTTGACTCTCCTCCCACTTCTTCGCCGCCACTTTACTCCGATTCGTCCTCCGACTCTTGCCCTGCCTTTTTCTTTTCAAATTAGTATCCGAATCTGTATCTTCTTCTTTTCCTAATGGACAATTTCCCTTATTAACTCCATCAACCACCGGATTATTCATCTGGGGTTGTTCGGTTTCCTCCAAAGAACATGCCAACTCCTCCGAATTCGCTGCGGTTTCAAATTTGTCATTCCACAATAAGCCCTTGAGTTCCTTATGTACAGCAGGATAGAGATTAGAAAGCAGATAGTCAGGGGCATCAGGACCATTAAAACCATCATAAATTCCTACAAAAACCCAACCATGTTCCTCGGATATCACTATGTGGACTCGATCCTCACCCGCTTTCCCTTGTGCCCATTGAAGATTCTGACTTTTTAGAAAAAAATCTCCATCATCATCATCATCATCATTGGAGCTGACATGGCTGCTCATATTAATACTACTCACAGCTGCTACATTCTTAATAGTACTATTCTTCTCCGAATCCGATTCTTTAACAGAGACAACCCCTTTAATCGGAGCTACAATGGACTTGTGCCCACGAGAAATGGTACCCGAAATTGCTCTCTTAAGAATCTTAATCAAGCTCCTCTTTCTTTTGAGTTTAGACGAAACCTCATCGAACTCACCCTGAGAAAAGCTCGCCTCCAGCCTATCATCATCACACAGCTTCTTCTCAATCGGACCCGAATACGACCCGCGATCAATCGGGCCCGACGCGAACCCACGCTCTATCGGGCCCGACAAGAAGCCTCGCTCGATTGGACCCGACCCGGGAGCTCCCTGGAACGAGAGGCGTGGAACCGGTTGCAGGGGAATCGAAGCGAAGAGAGTTGAGCTCTCGAAGGAAGCAGCCCTCTCGAAACCAGAGGAGAAGGAATACATGTCAATGAGAGAGGTGGAGAGGGGAGTGAAGGTGTTGGCGCTCACGGAGGCGCCGGAGATTGCTCGGAACGTCGTCGTTTCCGGGTTGTTGTCGTCTTCCTCGGAGAGGCGAGATGGGTCTGGTCTGATATAGCAGAAGGAGTGGCCCAACCCTTCGTCAAGTGGGTTTGAGATAACAACGGCGATGTCGTGCCGCCGGGATATTTCTCCGGCGCCTGCGAAGCATCGACCGAGCTTTCCTGCTCCGTTACCCATTGAAAAAAAAAAAAGGTAAATGAATGATTTGAGCTGAAAACTTAAATTTGATTGATATCATAACATGAAAATAAGAATCTGATTTGGGTTTGACATTTGGAATTGTGTAATGTATGCAATATGCATGTATGTTTGTTTGTTGTTAAATAAATTAAAAAAAAATATTCGTTTGAAAAAACAAAATGCGTTAATTAGGTGCTTTCATTATAGTATTTATGCTTTAATGGAGGAGTTGACTTTGAGAGATGAGTGGTGTATTTAAGCAAAAAAGCGCGTGATGTCTGAACAATTGAAACTTGAAAGTATAACTTCGTTTATAAATCTAAATTATATAATGCGGGCATCCAAAAGTCAAACCTCCTAAAGCTAATGAATAATTACCGAAGCAAAACTCATGCACTAGTTTAGCTGGCAATTGCCATTATATTAATACCATTTTTTTTTTCTTTTTGTGTGTGTAAATGTATATTGCCATTAATTCGTCGCATGAAGTTAATCATGTAAAAATATCCGAGTTTTAATTTTTCAGTCTAAAAGATTCTTACTTTTGAAGGTCTAAAAAATAATATTTTTATTTTTAAATTTTCACCAAATAATATTCTCACTTTTGAATTTTACAAATTAATATTTTGATATTTACAATTTTTACAAATTAATACTCTCAATTTTTGTTTTCTTTGTATATTTATAATATAATGAGCCAATTAAAAGATGCGAATATTTCTCATTAATTTAGTAAAAATATTTAGATATTAGTATATTATCGGAAATTATTTTATAACTATTTTTTTTGTTAATTGTTAAAAAAATACATTTTTTTACCTTTCATGTTTCTTTTTTTTTTTTTTTTACAATTAACTATTTTTACTTCTCGTTCTAATTTTTTTTTTACTTTTTTTAAAAAACGAAAAATGAAGTAAGCTAACTACAAATATTTTTTCATAAATTTTTTTAATGTTTAATAAGTTTTAATTAAATTGATGATGGCTACTACCATCTTTTTATTATTAAAATCAATTACTTGGGCATTAAGGTTATAAATTTATATGAATTTTAAATATTAGGGTATTAATTTATAAGAATTTTAATTGTCGTGTTATTAATTTGTAGAGTCAAAAATGAAGGTATTATTTTGCAGAAATTCAAAAGTGAAAGTATTATTTTATAAAAATTTAAAAATAATGTTATTATTTTGCAGACATTCAAAAGTTAAGATTTTTTTTATAGAAAAGTTACAACTCATGATATTTTAATGTTATTATCCCCATTTCATATATAAAATGCACTTTGTGTTACTAGATAATTATAATCACAGATTGGCCTGTGCGAAACTACTCCGTTTGTTGATTATAATTATCTAATAATAAATTGTCTTCTTATGTGATGCTGAGCACTACTAATGCCTCATAATATTGCTCAAATTTTAATTATTTATTTTTCAGACTTCAATGACTTTTTAATCAAAGATACTAAAAGTCACATTATACTATCAGAGTTGAGTTGATACGTGCGTATAAATATTGACATTACACTATTAGAGTTGATACGTGCGTGTAAATTTTATAGTGCATCACAATTCTATTAGTTTGTGGAGTCTAATAACATTGCTTTTTTTTTCCCCCTATTTTCTCGAGAAGAAAAGGATTGAGTTAGTGTGATTACGATTATTATTAATTCTTTTAAAAGAGACCAAATGAATCTGAACTTGAGGTCTTAATATTACTAATAATTCTTAGGTATTCTAATTTTGTGTCAAATTTTTAATACAAACTTATAGAGGATATGACTTCTCACAATTCAATCAGTGAATCACAACTTACCACAAAACATTTTAGTAATACTTAACAAATGAATAATGACAATTTTATATACCACAAACTTGTTATTAAAAAGTTGGAATTTCTGCGATTATATTAATATTATAGCTAGGTGGATGTAACTTTTTACCATATTAGTTTTGTTTAGAACTTTTATTTTGCTTGTGGAAAAGACTAGATTTTTCTATTTTCCATTATATTTTTAAAAATTCTATATACACAGAAGTTATATAAAAATGTATTCTATTTTCATTTATAAATTTTCTCTCGTTTATTGTTCGAATCCAAAATAGAATCTCATCAAAAAAACTTTCTTTCCCTCCTAAGATCCATGTTCCAAACATGTATCTAAAATGTTAATCAATCCATTATGTTGGGTCGAAATTCGCTCCACTCTTTTTATTGCCTATATGACATTTTAAAGTTATTTACACTTTTATAGAGTATTTGTATTTCAGAAAAGAGGTGATTAGTCTTTGTAATTATCATAATATTTATACTACAAATTCGATATTTCACTACAACTAGGTCTTTTTGGGATAATATTCCTTTAGTTATTCATTAATTATGAGATTATCTAATTAGGTTTAGATTAGCTTATATTCTATTCATTTTTGCTACAAGTTCTCCAAACAAATTCTATATGTTAGTCTCCATATTGACTTTTTATTCTTTTATCGGGAATTCATAAATATATTCGAGCAATGCTGCTCTCACGAGCACAATCTAATTAATTAAATAATTTCCTTTTCTCTCTTTGCATAATTAGATTCACAAATAGTCATGAATCTCCTATAAATTCTAAATTCAACTGTGGATTTTTTACTCTGCAGTATCCATAAAAGATTTACCTATATCCATAATAACATGCATATGTTTTATTTTTATTTTTAATATAACGATATTGTGCTAGTGTTTAATTGATTAGTTTTTCAAAATAACATTTTGCTTATGTGTTCAAAGATGAAAAAGTAAGGGAGAATTAATGAGAAAAATTCAGTTGATTCTCACAGAGTACTAAGTACTTAGAAAATTAGAGAGAAATTCTCAGTTTCATACAATTGTATTTTTTAGTAAATAAAACCCCAAAAATCCGTTAAAAATGAAATAATACTTATATAAGAATAAATATAGATGAGTAATGATAGAAATACACACAACATCCACATAATGATACATACATAGTGAAGTCCTATTTTAAAACTTATGTATGAATTGTATCTAAACTTCCAAGGTTGAACTTTGAATTGTATCTCAACCAAAATCAGGAAATTTCATAGTTTACCTCATCCTTTCCACTCTCCACCCCTTCCTAGTTTCTCTTAAAACACTGTATGTATGGATGAAGGGTGTCTTTAAAGTAAGTTTGTAGTTTCTACGATATATATTATGTATAGAGAGGGTACTATTAGAGTATTGAACTCGCTCCCATATATTTAAAATCCCAAGTTGGAGGGTGAGGTAATTGCTGATGTTATATGCATCATGTATCGATTTAACTTAAGGAACAAATCAGAGGCATTGATCCTTGACTTTAAACACTATAAAACTGAAACTTCTGTAATTAATGGAAATAGCATGTGATGTTGAAAAACAGAAAGAAAAATAGACATCAATGATCAAACACTGAACCCATAATTTTTTTTTTTTTTGGTTTTCCAACATTTACCTTGATTATATCTTTTCATCCTTGAAATTTTTGCCTCACCATAGTCGGTAGCTCTCATGACTAATTTTTAATGCTACGTCAGTTATATATTGGATTTACATTTGAAATTTAAAGACCAAAGTGTCAAATCGAGGAAAAGTTGGACGCAATACCTTTGATTAGTATTCAACAAAAATAACATAAAAGAAAGTGAATGATGAGGTGGGAATGAAAAGATGGTAAGCAAACCTTGAACAGCAGGCTTCCATACTAGTCTCATGGTACCCTTAAAAGCCTCTCTATTAGTGAACAACTTTCTCAGCTTGAGGACCTTTCTCTCCAAACATAGTTGGCTAATAGGTCTGATTCAACTCTAACCATGTTGTCTTCTTCTTCTACTAACCTTTTTGTCTTTCTGCACTACTCTCCCCCAGCCAAAGTTGAGTTCAGTTCTTCCAAATATATGTCTACTTGAAACAACACAAAATTGCTAACAATTTTACTTTTTAAAGGTTTGGTTTGCCTGTATGCATGCATATATGTATGTGTATGTATACACATAAAGCTAATGATAAAAATAACGAGAGAAGGGAATGAATATGTGAACAAACTAGTTGTGGCGTTGGAGACTAAATTGAATATTGCATAGCATATGATAGATAATGGAATCCTCCTTTTTTTGTGTCCTTTATCTTATCCTTTGACATGAGTGACTGTTCTGAGATTCACTCTGCTTTTGTTTCTTTCCTTATTTCGGGTCTATTGTCCTGTTATTGGAAAGTCAGGAACCAACGCAAAAGTGCACTTAGACTCATCACTCATGGAACCTGGAAGTAGACTATGGCACGAAGACATATAAATTGACCATTCACGTTAAATTTCTCGTTGTATATTGAATCTAAAGAAATTTTATTTTTGTTGATTAACATAATAAATTAATTGAAAATAACTTTAACCACAAATTAATTTGTATACATAAGTACTTGAAAAAAATTTGTAAATGAAAAGGTTTGAAGGAAAAAAGGTAGCCCAAATATTGCAAAAGACGGTGGCCTGGCCAACATTATCTTGACTCGAGGTGCTTGGCTGCTTGCTTTGATATCTCCATCACAACCACAAAACGCACAAACCAAAAAGGGAGACTGACAGTTGCATAAGTTCATGGGCCTTATAGAAAGAAGCCCACTGGATATAGTCTATATAGCCTACTCCCGGTTCATAGGTTTACGGGCCTCCAATACAGAAACAGACTAAGAGCTACAAAAGAAAGGGGCGGGGCAGCTAAAGCTTCAGTGGCAGCAAGCGAATGAGTTTTTACTTTCTCAAGAAAATGATGAAAAGATAAACACATCAAAACGAAGAGGAATTCGTCATGTATCAGTCAACATTTACGAATCTATCAGATTCAAAAATTATCCATATAAATCTGATGATTGCCCTTCAATCCACAAACCCGAATCTCTTCTCTACTAAGAACGATGACAGTAACAACAGTTGGAATAGAGAGTGAAAAAATTGAACTAATGAAAGCTAAAAAAGTATCAAAGATGGCAAGCTCTGAAAAAATTCTGGGATTGAACTAACTGGGGAAAGAAAATAACATCATTTAGACTTCTTTCCTTGTTTCTTCTTAATAACTTCGTCAATGTACATTATACCTTTGCCTTTGTAAACCTCAGGAGGCTTGCAACTGCGAACGGCGGCGGCAAACTGGTGGACCCTCTGCTTGTCAATCCCAGTGCAGCAAACGACATTGTTTTTGAAGCAGAAAACACGAACAGCTGGAGGAACAGTGAGCTCCACCTCATGACTATATCCTAATTTCAGGTACAACAGCCTTCCTGCTGATTCAGCTCTCGCTTTGTACCCAACACCTACTATCTTCAGAAACCGGAAGAATTGAGCTTCCATTGATTGATGCCCCTTACAACCCAACACCTATTATCTTTTTTTTTTTTTAAAAAAAAAAAAATAAAAAACAATTAAACGCAACAAACCCAGTTCAGAATTTTATCAATCATATATGTTTTTCTACTTTAATAAATAAATAAAACAACAAAAATAAAGATATAATAAAATTGGTAAAGTTCAGATTCGAAATGCCTTAGAAATGGAATGGAAGTTGTCAAGAAAAAGTCCAAAATCAAAATTTATTAAAAGAAGAAAAAGGGTTTACCGGTTGTGGCGAAAACGTTGCTCGAAATCAGCGGCAATGGAGAACGAGAATGGGAAAGATGACGATGATGATGATGATGAAAAGTTATAAACTTCAGAAATCAAAATCAATATCTGATAAACCCTAATTTCCAAAGCAAATCAAAATCCAAATAAAGGGTAAAATGGGAAACTGAAAGTTAGAAAACACAAGACAAGTGGTCCGTGTCCGTGGGCTTTATATATGCCATGGGCCTCCAATTGAGCCCAGAATTTGTATTACAGTTACAACACGCAGAATGGTTGGCGGTTAGAAAAACGGCTACAACATTTAACAATTCTTTTTATTTTTTATTTTTATTAGAGAGAGAGAGAGAGAGAGAATGAGGCCCCAAATCCTCCCCGAAGAATTGGAGGGTGGAGGGAGTTGTTATTGTTGTAGAAACAAATGAACACAAACGTGAAAGCTTTTGTTTAATTTATGCTGCTCTTCACGTTCTAATTTCCAAAATCTAAAGCTATTTTAAGAGAGTGAATAGACCATTTCTCTTTCGAAACTGGGTTTTCAGGATTGATTCCTTTCTCCTTCTTTCCTTCATTCTTTCAAATCCCAAATTAGAGAGACCTTTTTACATATTAAATCTTGCATGTATTGTTGTTTATATTTATTGTATTTTTCCAAAAGGAAGGATTAAGAAATGGGAAAGAACCTGAGAGAAAAACATTCTGCCATGTCGTCGACTAGTGATCAGAATGACGCAGCAGCAGGAGGAGGAGGAGGATGTGCGTGGGGCTTACTTCATATCATTAAGTATCATCACTGGCGTCATGTCAAAATAAGACTCACACATAAGAGACCACATCTTTCGGGTATATGCTAATTCTCACTCTCAATAACAGACTTAGATCTATTTATTTTGTTCTACTTTTATCCATGATATATAAGATATATATGTGCAAAATTTTAATGACCCTTTTTCTGATCAATATGATGATATGATGTGACATGATATGTGTGATGGGTTTCACTTTCCATTACGTGTTTCTTAATTTACCTTTTTTTAATAAATTGGAGACCCAGGAAATGATGTAGATGTGCCAACTTCTAGTAAAATGGAAGAACATGATCATGGGCACATGGATGAATCTATTGTAAGTTTACAACCCATTTATAGATTCTGCAAATCCCTATTCTTATTTTGGTTTTTGATATGCAGATTCAAATCATTGAATATCAAATGTGTAATCAGAGTGTATTACTGTCTGATCTGTTTGAATTACGATATTGATGACTAAATGACTGAACCAAACGCAGTATTCTGATTTCGACTTTTTCAGCTGGAAGGAGAAAGTAGAGATTCCTCTCTGGGAAAGAACAGCTCTGTCAAAGCTCGAATAAAACAATTCCTTGCTGAAGAGATGCATAAGAAAAAGAACAGGCATAATCGAAGTTCATCTTGTCCTGTACGATCACATTTGACACGAACAGATTCCTTTCATCATTTAGAACTTGCATATTTGGATTCTCTTGCTGGAACATTTGAATCAGATGATCAAAGTCCCATAAGTGTCGAAAAAATTAGCGAAATCTCTTCTGCTTCTAACCAGTTGGATTCACTGCCAATGAGTTCTACTGAAGAACCAACTACGAGCTCGAAACGTTTTGTAAAATGCAATGCCATGGTTGTTGAGGACCAATCAGAGCATGACCAAGTAGATGAGCATCAGAACAAGCTATTTGAGAACCAAACATTTCTCCATGGAGAGTTAGATAATACCACAGAAAATATGTTAAGGCATAATTCTATACACGAAAGAAAACGCAGTGTGGATGCTTTGGCCAACCATCCAAAGGAGTATTTGAATGCCCTGGATATAATCAGTGTAAACAAGGAGTTGTTACTAAAAATTTTACAGGATCCAGGATCTCCTTTGGCTCACCACTTCAGTAATCAGCAAGCACTGGGCGCAAAAAGGGGATTAGACAAGTGTGAGGCATTCCCTTCACCCGTCTCATTAGGAAAAAGAGGTACTACGCCTAGCAGACTCAAACAGATGCAGAAGGCTGATTGCATAAGAGAAAGAAACCAAGCGATTGCTGAAAGTTCTAATAATCCTTCTGCAGCATCTGCCAAACACCGAAAGAACCAGCGCGAGACTCGTGCTGTACTTAAGCGTTTCAAGGATCTTAGAAAGAAGATAAAGCATGTCATCAGAGAGGGAAGAAAAGATAGGCATATAATTACCATGGATGCCGTCATCCATAAGATTCCTCATGGCAGAAAGGTGGAGGAGGAAATTGATAATCAAATCAAGAATTCTGCAATTTGTCAAGAACGTAAAGACTTTCCTGGTAGTGTTCATGTAACTGAATCTTCACTTAACAAAAATAGACTAGGGATGCGCCAAATGAGAAGAGCATCATCTCTAACTGAATCATTGGATCGGTATTCCATGTTGTACCAGACTAATTTTAACCGAGAAGCTAAACACCAAACTCCCGAGGGACTGAAAATAAGAGTAAAAGAGGGAGGCTCCCCTTATACTAGTGTCCCAAAGTACCTGGCAAGGATTTATTCTTTACCTGACCTAAAATCTTTTCTGGATCATGAGGAATCTTCTAATACTTTCTCTTTAGAAGTGCCAACAAATAGTGTCGTGGATCACGATGTTAGCACAAGAAGTAGTAACGAAGAACAAACAAGTCTAGACCTTACAATAGGCTCTGAAGATCAGTTGCAGACGGATGATCACAGGGAGAGCGTTTTTCAAAAAGCCTCAGTTGAGATTGGTGCAATAAATTCTGTCTCAGGTGATCAGTTGGCGTTAACGCCAATATCAAATAACGTAGAAAATGCTCAGTTGGGGGAGAGTGTTTTTAAAAAACCCTCGGTTGAGATTGGTGCAATAAATTTCGTTTCAGGTGATCAGTTGGCATTAACACCAATATCAAATAACGAAGAAAATACTCGGTTGGGTTCTCATATGCATGACTATGGAAGCTTGACAGCAGAAGGTTTGTCTCCTAGACTTTTTTCCTTTCTTTTCATTTCATCATCTCAAATTAAGTGCATATATATATACGAGCATCAATCCAGTAGCTATTTTTTCTTTAACCTATATATAGACATAAATATTATTTTGACTAATAAAAATTTATTATGCATATTTTTTTATTATATAAAATAAAAAAAAATTTATTATAATCTTTGAATCAATAGTTAAAAAAAATACCAAGTGAAAAAAATACCTAAATTAGTAATATATATATATATATATATATATATATATATATATATATATATATATTTCCCGGATGGCGTTTATACTCTCTAGCTAGTGTATGCCATTCAATATCTTTTGCTAGTTGCTTAAATGATTTAGTGGTTTCGATTCTTGAATGAAAATATTATGTCTATCACAATGCACTTTGTGGCTAAAAATGGATGCTTTTTTGTATTGTTTACATGGAAGCAGAATCAGAAATAGAGCCAGTACTTCTTGATGAACTAGCTAACTTGGCCAAGCAATGTGAGAAGGGGGAGGAGGAGCCTGACATGGGTACTCCTCAAGTGTCTGAAGTTGAAATTTATGAAGAAATGCCAGGCAAACACTTAATGGAAGAAATTTCTCATCTTCAAGTGGATGCTAAAGACAAAGCTGAGTTTAGTTACGTGAGAGATGTGCTTGAATTATCCGGGTTCAGTGGGAATGCTTTCCTAGGGACTTGGCACTCTGACGAGCAACCAGTTAATCCATTGGTGTATGAAGAAGTGGAGGGATGCTTGGTCCTTGATCCTGATTGTTGTGGAAATGAAGGTGGTCAATGCGATCACCTGCTTTTGTTTGATCTAATCAATGAGGTTTTGATGGAGATTTATGCAAGGTCATACAGCTACTGTCCTTTTCCATTGTCTTCTCTTTCCCACATAAGTCCAATGCCAGCAGGGTCCAATGTTCTTAGAGAAGTATGGTCACTTATAAGCTGGTACTTGAGCTTGAGAACAGAGTTTGAGCAATCACTCGATTATGTTGTGGGAAGTGATCTAGCAAAGAGTTATGGGTGGATGAACCTTCAATTTGATACTGAGTGTGTTGGGATTGAGTTAGAAGACTTGATTTTTGATGATCTCTTAGAGGAAGTTATTTGTACATAATACTTTTCTTTTTTAAAAAAGGAAAAAAAAAAAAAAAAAAAAAGAACGAGAGGAGAGAGATAGACAGACAGAGTAGTGGAAGAAAGAAAGTATTACATGTATAGATTAGTAGAAAGAGTTCACTGAGTTTCACCCAAAAAATAAAAGCAAACAAAAAAAAAAAAGTGAGAGTAACTGTATATTTTACAGTGTTTTCATAGTGCTGCTATTTATGGGCATTAAAGAGTTTTAATTTTTCTTGTATCGGCTTATTTTGTTCTCTTTATCCACGAATAGTCTTTTGTTGTATAAAGATGATGAAAGCTAAGTAGTATCTTTCTTTTGATTACGTAAGATAACAATCTACACCAAGCCCGTCTAGCTCAGTCGGTAGAGCGCAAGGCTCTTAACCTTGTGGTCGTGGGTTCGAGCCCCACGGTGGGCGTGATAACTGTTAATTATTTTTTGTGACCCTTTCAATTTGATAAGATCCACGTGTGACTTTTGGACGCATCAAAAGTATTCATACAGATAATGCTTATAATAAATAGATAAAAAGAATTATAAGTAAAGATAAAAAGCTCCTTTTGAAAAAAGGGGGTGTGGAAAAAAAAAAATTGAGCTTTAAAACCAAACTGGTGCAGTGGCAATTGGCAAATGATTAATGTGTGTATTTCGGAGTAGGACTGGATTGAAACGTGTATCCTAGTTTGCGGGCTTCGCGTGCAAATTCGAGGTAGCAAAAAGAAACATGCCAAAGACGCCACTACAGGCCTAGTACCTTTTTTTTCTTTTTTCTTAAATTTGACACTGTTGTTACATTCGTTATTCATCATTGTTTATGTGAGTGTATTCTTCTATAAATGCCACATGTGAGCCCACCCAACACAAAAGTCTTCTTTCTCCATTATAAAATTGATAAATAACAAAAACCAAGTAAACAAAATTTCACATTTCATTATGAATATTATAATTAACCATACGATCCATATATGTGTCGATTGTGTTGCTGATAAGTAGTAATAAACGACACTTTTTTTAATTTATGATGTGAATGACACCACTTGTAATATAGGCCAATAGAATAGATTTGTGGATTGTAACAAAAACGCAACTTCATCTTCAATTTTAAGTCAACATATGGGGTCGATAATAATAATAATAATGGGACACAAAGGCCTAAAAGATAAAGAATATAATAATGGAGCTGCGCTGCTTCCATAAAGCAGATATAGAAAAATAAAAAGTAGAGGGGGGGTAACGGCCGATGTTCAATTAGGGTCTACCACAATGCATCTCTGTGGGTCCAAATCCAAAATCGTCTAGTCCTTTGTTCGATGGTGCTAATTAATCTTCAAACAAAGTTCAATTGGGCATGACTGTTTTTAGCCCGTGTGCAGCAAAGAAACTGAGTGCCCTCTTTTTACCAAGAGAATGAAACGTCACAGAGGTACCAGATACAAAGATAAAGAAGAAAAGAAGTGAAAGCAAAAGCGAACCACCCTTTTTTCAGTTTTAAGTCTTTTTTTATTGCCTAGTGGATGAAAGAATCCATATCCATGGACCATCATATATTGCCTCTCTCTCTCTCTCTCTCTCTCTCTCTCTCTCTTTTAGCACTCACATAGCCAAACCAATTATGTATCCGCCCCGGGGAATCGAGTTAAACATATTAAAAAATTGTGGCGCTTCTACAGATTGCTCGTATGGTTTTTGGCATATTAGATATTAGTACTTATGTCACTTTTGCACCGCGTTAGTATTAATATTATATATATATATATATATTAAATTTATAATTAATTTCAATAGATTATAACATTAATCTTTAATTTTATATTTATTTTAAAGAAATGAATATAATATAATTATTTATTCAATAAATTAAATTTAATATAAAATAAAATATTAAAGAATAATATTTATTTTGATGTGAAGAATGTAGCATAATTATTTATTCGATAAACTAAATTTAATCTAAGGTGTTGTAGATAATTTTCATCTATAAGACCTAAGGACAAAAGAAAATATTTGGGTGGAGACTCTGATCCCAAAAAAGGATGAGAAAGAGGGCGATCAGATCTCTACCAAGAAGGCGATCAAACCTCTCCAAAGAGAGCTATCAGACCTCTACAAAGAGGGTGATTTGACATGCGATCAAGAGGGCAGTATTTATACCAAGAGGGCGATTAGACTCCTACCAAAAGGGCGATCAAACCTCTACCAAGAAGGCTATCTGACCCCATGACCAAGAGGCAAGCTTAGTCTCAAGGTGGGATACCCAGACATCTCGATGCACCTCGAGAGCTGTAGACTCCTCGATCACTAATTCAAGCCGTCAGTAGCCCATAACCGCTCCGAACCCTATAAAGTATGTGCTATTCCTATACCCACACCTCCAACAACTATTAGTGGCTCTCAACCTAGGGTGTAGGAATATGAGGATATGTTGGTGATTAAAGCACCACAGCCATATGAGTCGCATATTAAATATACAAGGATCAAGGGCTATGGGGACAACATTCTCTTTTCAAGATGATTCAATGACACTGATGTACTCTAAAGTTCCCCTATATAAAGGTGGCCAATCGCCACGCCAAATAAAACTAAAACTGGCAGGTCAAAACTATGCCTAACTCTCTCCTTATTTACATTTCTCTCATTAATTGTTCTCCACCAGAGATTATCTCTCACTAAAACTTCAATTGCTAACTTAAGCTTCGGGGAGACTATTTGGCAAGGATCATGTTGGTGCCTAGCACCCCCCATTACTACTTCAGGACCTTGAGGCTTAGAGAGAGGGTAACTCTACGCTTTCAGGTTCAAACCAAGCCTGCGGAGAGGGAGTTTTGACATTGTTTTTAGTAACGACTGATAAGAAGTTTTTCTCCCACATTCTTCTATAGTGTCGAGATGAAATTTTGTACCAATAATTTGGCGCTAGAAGGAAGACTTTTGTAATTAACAGCCAATATCTACCCAGTAACCTTTCCTCCTCAAAAAAACCCTCATGGCAAACTCCTATGTGCCAACTAGAGACCAGCTTGAGGCTATTGTCGCAGGGTCGGGTAGAGAACATCGACAGCAAGAGGAGAGGAGGCCTAGTGGCCCTCAGCTTTCAGGTCGATCCCACCAATTAACCTAGGTAACCTGCGATGTGGAACCTTTTTGTCTAATCTGAAGGAGGGTAAAATGGTCTAACTAGATCGCAAACCTCATAGAGGTGCTGAATGTCGTATGTGGTGGAAATCTCCCATCAAACTTCGCCCAGATAGCTGCTCAAAATGGACCCGAGGCCATACTCGAAGAGGCTGATCGCGTGAGATTGGCCATCATTCACCAAGATGATGCTACTAGGGCACAGGCCGATGCTGAAAGACAGCCTTTAAGGTCGACTCCTCCAATGTCGAACCCGTAGAAAGCCATCATTCTGCGTCCTAATGCGGTCCATGCTGATGGCAGCCCCTTTAGGCACGATGTCGAAGGACGGAGCCACCGGACAGATGAAGCTAGAGAGCGATCAAAAAGTCATCGGACTAGAGGCCGAACAAAGAATGGAAAACAGACAGCACAGACTCGAAGTGGAGGTTGAATGACTTCTCCCTCTACTCAAGCTAGGGGGTGTATCGAACCAACATGCTCATGGGCAATAAGTGAAGGTAGCAAGGAAGAAGAAATAAACTTGGGAGACCTGAGGACAATCCTCTATGCCAAGAGGTCGGAAGACCTAATAAAGCGTCTCGAGAAAAACAGAGCTCGAGGCCAATCAAGTGGTGGATTTATAAGGACAAAACCCCAACAATCACTAGTTAAAGAAGACCCTACTTGGAAGCTGATCGAAGATTTAGCGACATAAATAGCCGCCATAAGAAAGGAGAAAGAGTCCACCAAGAATGAGGAATTTAAGCAGATAGATCCTCCCTTTACCAAAGAGATCATGGATGCGATAAAGCCCAAGGAATTCAAAATGTCAAGCTTGACATCCTATGATGGGAGAAGAAACCCAATTGAACACGTCGGTATATATTAAGACTGGATGGTGATGCACGGTGCCAACGAACCTCTACTCTGTAAGGGATTCCCCTTCTCACTATTAGGGGTAGCTTATACATAGTATAAAACGCTTGAACCCGACTCCATCTCCAGTTTTTGACAACTAACTGAAGAGTTCCTGTATAAGATTGTCAGATCCGTGACCAAAAAGGGAAAACTTCATTTGAGGAATGTCAAGTAGGGGAAGAATAAAATATTGACCGACTATATTGCTCGGTTCAGGAGAGTGGCTCTTCAGACAGAAGGGTTATCAAATGAGACCATTAGGGAATACTGTCAAGAAGGCCTTCAAGATGGGGACTTCTTGTAATGGACTTCTTGTAATACCTGATAAAACACACCCTCAAGATGTATGCTGACTTGGTAGATGAAATCAACAAAGAGGGTGCCTTTGAAGAGTACAAGAGGTTGAGGTAGGCCAAGTGGGAAGTAGAAGAAAGGACTAACAGTGGATCCTCCTACACAACCAAGTGCAAATCTTTTACTTTTCTCATAAAGTCCCACAAACAAGTCTTAACGGAAATCAAAGACAAAGACATGCTCTGGTTCCCAGATTCAATCCATGATGACCTAAGCAAAAGAGACAAGAATAAGTTCTACAATTTCCATCGAGACCATGGACACACAACTGACAATTGCTATCAACTAAATGAGCAATTCGAAAGGCTCTGCATAACGGGCATTTGCACGCCTACGTTGAAAGGGCAATGTCTAGAAATGACCAGGCGAAGGGTAAGACAAAAAACCACGAGGAAGGTATGGATATGGATCACTCTGTTCTTGCCATATCATGAGGCCCGGCTACCAAAGACAGCTCTCGAGTCGGAGGGCCTACATTGTGAAGTAAGAGATATGGCCAAAGGTCACCAGATCAATGTTTCCAAACTAACCAAGGGGTCGATAGACCCTTCAAGCTCCACGATCACCTTTAACGAGAAAGAGGCCTCGAAGCTTATCCATCCCCATAATGATCCCCTTGTAGCAACTCTCCAAATTGCCAAGAGCTGAGCTTTCTGTATCTTGGTAGATACCGGAAGTTCGGCGGATATTCTATTCAAGAGTGCCTTCAACCAACTAAGGCTCGGAGGCGCCGAAATGAGATACGCCGAAATAAGTTTTGCTCCCACACTCCTTTATAGTGTCGGGGCGAAATTTTGCACCAACATAAGGCATCATTAATATTAAATTAAATACAATATTATACAATATATGTATATATTACAACTAATCATAGCGTGAAGAAATAATAATAGGACCAATTATATTACGAAAAAATAAGAGTTAAATTACGGATTTTCTAGAAATTTTAAAAATAAAATACTGATCAAATAAGCTATCACATTTTTTTTTTTACTTTCTCTTTACTTAATACTAAATATATATATAAATATATATATATATATACTAATTATTATTTCACATTTTGTGCGGGTTGGTATTAATATTGTGGAATTGTAATTTGAGATTATGTGTTAATCACTAAGATTATTGGTTTTATTTAGGATGGATAAATATATTGATAAAAGATAGAAGAAGTTGTGTAAACAAATCATGTAATTTTGAATTTTTTCATATCAAATGTCAAAATGCAATCTAATTAAATTTAATATTAAACTTACATATGAGTGTTTTAATACATATCAAAAATGAATTGTAAGCAACATATAGAACTTCTAAAGGAATTCAAAATCAATAAAATCTTAAAAAATACTTGTATTAAAATTTGAAATGATCATTAGGATATATGAATGTTTATATATATATATATATATATATATATATAGTTGTAATCGACTTTAATGATAATAAATTAGAATTAGAAGTGATATATGTTCTTTTACTATTAGAGGATACATCTAATCTAACTTGTAGATTTGGTGCAATGGATTACAGAGAGAATGTATAATCTCTAGTTAAAAAAATAAATATATTAACATAAGAATAATTATTTGTGAATTTGAAAAAGAAAAAAAACTTAAGCACAACAATTTGTTTCTAATTTAAAAAGTAAATGTATTAACAAAAGGATAATTGTTTGAGAATTTGAAAAGGAAAAAACTTAAATGTAACACTTTGTTTCTAATTTAAAAAATAAATGTATTAACATAGGGATAATTATTTTGGAATTTGAAAAAGAAAAAACTTAAATATAACATTTTGTTTTGTTTACATCAAAATGAAAAGTGATAGTTATAGGCTCAATGCATTACAATAAATATAAATTTTAAAGTTTTATGTTTATTATTTTATATTAATTATATTTATTTGTATATAATATATTAGTAGTATATATTATTTTGATGAAACAGAATAAATATATTTTGAAAACTTTACATACACATGAATATAATCAATATATTTATTATTTAGTAGATTAATGTTACATTTATGTATGTATGCTATTATTAATAACTTAATGTATTTTTATTTAATAAATTAATGTATTTATGTTTAATTTATGTTATTATTTAATAAATTAGTGTATATATTTAAAGTAAATATAGAGTAATTAGCATATTCAAAGGATATATTACTCCTAATATATAATTAGATACAATGTATTATATTACAGTATTACATAGAAAAATCGTAAGTACAATGTATTATAATATTACATAGAAATTAAATAAACGTATTTGATGAGATGAATGTAAAATTACTAATTATTCAATGAACTAGATTTAATATAAGCTAATGGTTGACACAAAGGGGCATAATCATATTTGCCTAGCTTGTTGACATTGATCGATAAAGTAGTTTTTTCATTTTTTCCTATTTAAGTAGGGATAACAGTAGCATGGTGAAATTCTAATTTGATAATATGTATATTCTCGTAAATAATACTGACAAATATTTATTGAGATGTATTTCTAAATTGAGTAATGTTAACAGATATTATAATATGTCAGTCCGTTTTTTACGGGCTAGTTTGGTAATTTACCAAAATTTGTTGACCACAAATAATAATTTACTCGATGCCACACCTCCTTATTTTTTCTCTTACCGCTTTTAAAACTAAAATAAAATCTAAAATCAATCTCAAACGGCGCCTATAATTATATTTTAGACGAGATTTTTGAGAAATATAATTTATTAATTATAATTATTTGTAAAAAAATTATATTTCACATAGTATTAAACACTAATAATATCCACTAATAATATTCATAACATTGTTCTTTCAAGTTTATTAATTATAATCATTTGTAAAAAAATTACATGTCTAAGTGGTATTAAGCACTAATAGTATCCATAGCATTGTTGTTTCAAATTTCATGCTTTCAGTTTATTGTAGTTCTAGTACGAGAAAACACATGCTATCAGATTCTTCCCAAACTATTCAATGCGTGGAAAAATCATTCGTGAACATTAATAAAATGGCATACTGACATTAGTATTTAGTATTAAATGGTAATAATTATTATAAATTTAATATTTTGCTTTGAGGAAACTAGACTCGCACAATGCATGAACCTGGTTCCTGTACGCCATCAAGTATGGCCTCTTCCGTGGCGGAGTTGCGCCACTTTGATTCCATTAATGCCAAGTTTTATTATAATTATTTACTTTTCTGGAAAACAGTAAGGTATTAATTCAATTCTCAATAAATGAGATATTAGGGTCTCTTCAGAAATTTAAGAAAAACAAATTAAATCTTGTACTAAATTGATAAATTAAAACTAGGGTTTTTACCAAAACACGAGTTTTTTCTTTTCATGTATTTATTTATTTATTTATTTTCGGGAGCGACTTGGATATTTTGAGAGTCCCAAGCCAACATTGTTTTATTAGCGCTCAACTAGAGTAGTGGTTGGGGTATAGTTTTGCCCAAAATGGTCGGTGAGTTCCATAACCATAACTACACGCTTCAACACCCCCCAATCAGAGCCGTCCATCACCTTTAACGGTTAGGATGGCCAAAGAAGGCGTACACGTCGAGAAGAGACCAGAAGGGGCAATTCCGCAATTCAATTTCAATTTTTCAAGTCAAGGGCATGATCCCCACTTGTACCGAAATCCAATAGAGCTCTCTCTCTCTCTCTCTCTAGAGATAAAAACGACAGCTACGTGGAAGAAAGCAGTGAGGGAGGTTAGATGGATTGATTTGACGTTAGATCATCACACGTGGACGGTCGAGATCATTCACACACACACACACCCTCTCTACCCTCTCTTTTGTAATTGCACTATAAAATGAGCTCCTCCCCTGACGTCCGAAAACTCGCTCTACCATTCAATCAATCAGGAAATATATCAATTTATCGTTTGTGGGTTCTTTTGATCGATTCGCAAACCCTTTTCTCATTTCGATTAACATCTCACATCTCTCGAAAATGTCGTGCTGTGGAGGAAGCTGTGGCTGTGGATCCAGCTGCAAATGCGGCAACGGCTGTGGAGGGTGAGTTTTCTCTCTTTCTTTTTTTTTTTTT
>JXTB01000491.1:121245-242703 GCA_002914805.1 Parasponia andersonii
GCGTTGGGTTTGTTAATGATTTTTATATATTTGACAGACTTATCTTGGAGGGGTCTGAGATGGGCGTGGGAGCAGAGAACGACGGCTGCAAGTGCGGATCTAGCTGCACATGCGACCCATGCAACTGTAAATGAGACAAAACTCAACTTATCCTTTTGAAGCGGAGAAAGCCTGAAGAATATAACTAGTATCTAGTAAAAATTTAAAAGGGTCTTCTGTGTTCGTGTTTATGTTACAATAAAGTAGCCATAGCTTGTCCCTTTGGGCTGATCTTAGTAGCCTTGGATTTCCCCAACGGTACTTATAAAAAAAGTCATGGTTCCTGTCTCTGTCCGTCCCTGGTTTCTGGTTTGTGCACAGAATATAACGAGTACTACTAGTTAGTCTGTGTTTGAGTCCGTCTCCGTCTCTGTCTCTTGTCTCTCCCTGCTGCTGTTGCTGTGTTTGAGCGAGTAGAAAAGAAACTATGTATGGTGGAAAAGAGTGTTGCGTTTTCCACTTAAAAATGAATGAAATGAAACTACTAGTTAATTGCGTGAATGAATGAAATGAAAGAGACTCTTTACCTTTCTACTTAAAAATGCTTGTCAATTTATCTTTTTCTTTTTGTTGAAATTTTTGTGTGTTTTGAGATGATTTTGATGTGATTATGACACTTTGTGCGTTGCGTATGGTCTTGGATCACTCCATTAAAAGTTCAAAGAAATACTTGCCATAGTTCATACTTCATAATCAGGATTCCGACTATCAATCTTGCAATAATTTGTGCTCGTTAAAGTGAGATGAAAGTGGACGGTTTAGACTTTTGCTTGTCGAAAGTCTAGTAGCCTAGCTCCTAACCACCTCTAATGTATTGACATCTTTGGCTGTATCCGTGACGTGGTCTAATATTATAAAGTTAATTATAAATATATGTTTATTTTTATATTGTGAGGGTTGTCGTGTTATATATATATTTGTACGGGGCAAGGAAAATATCTGTACCAATATACCAGTGAGTACTTTTAGAATTATGTCGCTTATTTCTGATCCGCTAATTAGTAGGATGCCTGATGCTTGCTTTGAAAGTTAGAAAGTCAACTTAAAACTCATATAATTTTGATAGCGATATTTCAAATAGAACGGATACGCATTACGCAATACGCAATAGATGATACTTGATTTAGAGTTAGAAAGCTAATTCAATTTGTATTTGTATTTGTTCAAGACAATCCAATTTGTATCAGATAGAACAAGAGTTACAATAATTACATATGACCAGGATGTTATGTCAAACATCAAAGAATGAATCCAAGCCGATAAAGATGTTAATGCCATAAGTTGCAACAATTAATCAATTCATAGCCAATTTTGCAGAATCAACGACCCACTAATTGACCTCTGCCTCTGAACAACTAGAAGTTGTATTTTCTCTGTCAAATATCCCCCTAGCCGCTCTACTAAATAAGTTGTTTATCTGCCAAAAGGATATAATAATGTATAAAAACACACCAGTTAGTCACTTGATATTTTTCTTTAATAGTATCTGCAAATTGATGAAAAACGTGTACTGAGGAGCACTCGATTAGACAAAGTATCTACTAGGATTGAATTTTACCTGCTTAGATGAAAGGCCTATCTTCTCCAAATCACTCAGCTGAAACAGCCCAAATTATAAAGACTACTTCAATATTATCACTAAAATGTGAAACTGGAACTCACTTATATCTTCTCCAAACTTTACTTACCGATTTTACTGGACTTGTCTCTCTCAGCTCTAGTATGTACTCGGCAATTTTCACACCAATCCCCTGAATACAAACATTAGTTTAAGTCACAAATCGAAAGAAAACGGGAAATACTACTACATTAAGTACAAATACAATGTTGCAAGTAGTACTCTTTAGAAAATGTTTAAGATGCATTTTCAAAATGGTGGTAGGACAAATGGATAGCCTGATCTATCTAACAGCTCTGATTATGATTACGTCCTAGGCAATATACCTTTAACTCCAGCAGCTCCTCCCTGCAAATTATTAAAAAAAGCCAATTAATTACTAAATTCGTAGTGTATAAAAAGACTTAATTATATGACGCATACAATAGAAATGAAGTATGATTAAAAAATGACGGGATATATACCTGCTGGCTGTATTCAAGAAATCGACATACTCTTGAGCAAGGTAGTTCTGTGCATTGAAATTACGTGTGAGTTAATAGCTTTTAGGTATGGTATTGCTTAAACGGACCTATGATGGATTTGAGACATTTTAAGCACTGACCTTCAAATTAGAACCTCGAGCGTTCAACTTATCAAGCGGAGTTACTATCTTTTGCGATCTGATATTTGCATAGGTTAAAATAGAAGGCGTTTTTGGAGTACTTGGCTCAAAAAGGAGGTGACATGGTTGATCTGTGAATGAGAATTCCTCAGCACGGTTTTGATTTATACTGGTGTTGATGGGAGAGAGAACTTTTCTTAATGGACTCGTTAATCTGTTTTTCTTCTCACTTATAGGTGATGATGCAACAACCTTTGCAGGGCTCTTATTCTGATCTGATGACTCAACTGCACAAATGGATTAAACGATTCATATAATGTATAATCACTAATCAATCAACTAAAATTCTCAAAAGAAAACTGAATTGATTCTACTCGTGTTTTCAAAGGCAGCATATATATAATCAAAACCATCAAAATAGCTGGTGAATGTGACTGAAACATATAGTTCTTATGTATACATTTTAAAACTTGCATTATTGATTGTGGCTGCTTGCATTTGCACACAGTACTAGCGTTTATTTGATCGTGCCTACTTTGTCTAATATATAGCACATATAGTACTTGCATTTGTTTGATTGTTCCTAATTGTCTAAACACATAGTGCAAAAGTACTGATATTTACATGTGAACAAACTGTCAAAATACCTGGTGAATCTGTATTACTTGACTCCATTGCAATCCCATCAGCATCCTCCTTTCTCTCCTCTTTCTCAACTCCCGGAATAGGTATTAAGTCGTCTCTCAAACTTCCTTCTTTTAAAGTCTTTGACCAATATTCCTTCATAATAACAAAAAGAAAATCTTAAGACGATTCAGCCTCGAAATATACTTGATGAGTAAAAAGCACCTGACTTCAGAATAGACTGGGTGAAAATCCAATACTTACCTGTAGATCTTCATAATCAAACAGATTTCTGAAAGGCACAGAGGCAGTCCTGCATGAACATTACCAAATTAGCAGCAATGATTGATAAGATCAACTTGCAATATAACAAGTTCTATCAGTTTGTATTACCTTTCTTTTTCATTGTAAGCACCCTGATTGGCGGCCACTTTGGCTTTCACAGAGCTATTTAAGAAACTGGGTTTCTTAACAGAGGCGGAATTTTTCCCCACAAAAGGAGAATTAAGAGCTCCGTACTTTTGGACACTCCTCGTCTTCCCTTTCGATTCCAGCCAAGCACGCAGTTTCTCTTCCATGTTGACCTTAAGCTTTGGGGTCTCTTGCTTATGAGCTGATGGAACAAAGTTGGAAATATTTCGTGAACGAGCAGCCAAGCTCACGGTATGAACAGATTGCTGGTACTCTCCCGGATTCTATTTCAAAACAAAAGAGATCACAATATTACAGTTCTGAAACCAAGCTGAAAAGGAAAAGCAGCTTTTTTCAATCCCTTACCAAGCAAGCTACCATTAAAGCTCGACTGTTTCCTCCAAGAGAATCCTGCAATATTCGAGTAAGTTTGCTATCTCGGTAAGGCACTCTGGCTTTGTTGTTGTTTAGCGCAAAAATAACATTTGACAATGCAAACAAAGACTGGTTGATCTTGGCACTCTCTTGGAGGCGAATTCCCTCATTGCAAGTTCTCCTATTATCTTCATTACCTAAATAAGTAGAGAAAATAAAATAAGATACGAAACCAAAAGTAAAAACAAAGACCCAAACTTTCTTAGCAACTTGAGCTAATTTACCTGCTAAATCTATGAGGTTCAACTTTCCTAGGAGAACATCACCAGAACCATCTACAGAAGGAGAGGACACGGAGATGACGAGCACGCCATGGCTCCTACTAGAGACATCATTGAGAGCTGTGTGAGCGACTTTCCGCCGCTGAACTCCACTAGAGTAAACATCATGAAATTGTGGCATAGAGTTAACGGAGACCCGAGACAGTCCGCCGAGATGAACTTGTCCGTTTTTGTCATCCCACACCGAAATTTCCTTGGCTTTAAGCTCCAAGAGATCATAGCACCTGTCTAAATATACTTGATAATATGAAATCTCGGCTTTGGTTCCTGTTTTCTGGCACATTGACAAGATTGTGGACATGGCCAGCGGCATAAGACCCGGTTGCTCATCGGAGCCCTGCAACAAGAATTATGAGCAGAGAACATCACTAAAAAGGAACAGTTACTCCAAATTTTTTCACTCCTGAACGACGAAATTAAAATATGTAAAAGTTAAGAGTGGGTAACCCAATTACCCAAATAATAAGAAAGAAAGATTCAATAAAACATAATTGATGAATGTAGAGAAAGAGAGAGAGAGAGAGAGAGAGAGAGAGAGAGATCTAATATTGTGAAGAAATAGATAACCTACCTGCATGGTGTAGGTCTTGCCACTGCCAGTAGCGCCATAAGCGAACACAGTTGCATTGCAGCCCTGAAATAAGTCTGGAATCAAAGGGCTCACTTCTCTGTAAAAGATCCGACTCACGTTGTTGTCCTCTTCCCCAAAAAACGAGTCCAATCGGTAGCACTCGTTCCGCCTAGAAACAAAGCGGAAAGAAAGAAAGAAAGAAAGAAAAGAAAAGAACCCAGAAAGCATGTGAAAAAATAAAAATAAAATAAATAAAAACCAACCTCGTTTGTTGATCTTTGAGATAAACAGCGACTTCTTGAGCAGAGTCGGAGGAGAGTTGGTGAAGAACAGAAACACAGGACGTTTGTTGCTGTGGGGTGTCGTGTGGAAGAAAGGGACGCACTCTTACTATAACCCTCACTCTGGCTTTCGATGATACTGAATCTGAATGTGCATTTGTGCTCACTGATGAATTCTCCATGGCGTTACAATTCCCAAATCGATCGAATTTGAGTATAGAAGACACAAAAAAATAAAGAAGAAAAGAAAAGAAAAGAAAAACGTTTATTATGTTTTGGGAAGAATGAAAAGAATGTCAGCGAGAGGGGATTATTAGGAGGATGAACGAATGAAGAACCAGAATACAATAGATTCTACTAGGTTTTCTCAACAAACACAT
Source organism: Parasponia andersonii (assembly GCA_002914805.1). Taxonomy (NCBI): domain Eukaryota; kingdom Viridiplantae; phylum Streptophyta; class Magnoliopsida; order Rosales; family Cannabaceae; genus Trema; species Trema andersonii. The sequence goes on from JXTB01000491.1 coordinate 126,490, forward strand.
TTTATACTAAATTGACCGTTGAGGTATGTGACCGTTACACTAACACCTTTTGTTTTCAGTTTGAAATCGACAACTTGTTGCCACGTTACTCTCTTTTTGTATTTATTTAATAATTACATTTAAAAACAAAACATACCCGGATAAATATTAAATAACATTAAATAATAATAAGATTCTTAGATAACCATTGCTTGGCTATATCTCATTCCTACTAATATAATTTTTTTTTTTTTTTTTTAATTTAAAGGTTTAATGAATCACTTATTGTTTCAGTCTTAATTTGTATTGCAAGTCATTGAAAATTAAAATAAATCTTGTATGCTTAGATTAAGTTTTTCTCAGTCAAAGAACATATGTTACCTTATGAATTCAAAGAATTTTGATAATTCTTTATGGGGGGGGGGGGTTTAGGAACAATAACTCAAAATCTCTATTTCCTTATGTGATAAATGGCATGCCCTTCAAATGTTTGGTTAGTATTAAACGACGACGGTGGACTTTTCTTCTTCATTGGGCCACCTCAGCCTCATCATCATCTCTCACATTAGTCATTTGTTAATAAGTGGGCTGGGCCGCCCGAGAAAAGAACCAAAGAAAGGTCAAAAATGTAATTAAACAAATAAAAGTTAGAGGACACAGTCCCATTGGCAAAGGACCAAAGGGCCAAAGGGCCAAAGGTGGTGTTACCTAGGGTTTGAGGAAGGAGACGGAGTAGAATCTCTGGTTAATTTTGGTGGCTCTGTTCTTACTCGTTGAGAAGTTTGCAGCGGCGAAAATGGACAAGACCATGCTCGCGGACTTGGATTCTCTTCCTGAAGAAGATAAGTTGAGAATGTCCACCATGATTGATCAGCTTCAGATTCGAGACAGGTAACTCTTCTTCTCTCTCTTATTTTAAATTATTTTATTTTTTTTTTAATTTTGTTTTGAGCCCTATAATAATAAATCTTGTTATTTTCTGTTCAAAAGTATAGTCGTGTTTATGAAATTGGTTTGCTCAATATATATATTGGTAGGTTTGATTTGGTAAAAAATTCCCAAATTTACGATTACCCGGGAATTGAAACTGTCGAAATCGAAAACATATCGGGTTGAGAATAAAATATACATGGGTATTGCAGGAATGATCGTATTAGGTTGTCAATTGTTTTAGTTTTTGAAACCTGTTGTAAGAGCTGATTTCATACTCTTTTATTCATTACAAATGTTATTATGATGGGTTATTATTATTTATTGGTTGGTCTATCAATCAAAACCAAAATGCTGGTGCAGTTTGAGGATGTACAATTCCTTAGTGGAGAGGTGTTTTACCGACTGCATAGATACCTTCCAGCGCAAATCACTCACCAAGCAAGAAGAGACATGTGTCCGCAGGTGCGCCGAGAAGTTCCTCAAGCATTCCATGCGTGTTGGCATGAGATTCGCTGAGCTTAACCAAGGAGCTGCAACATCAGACTGAAGATATTTCTGGGTAATTTCTTTTGGTTTGAACAACTACTTGTAGTTGTTGTACCTACCACATTCACGTGGTTCATTAGTAGGTCCTAATTCTTTTATGATGAAAGGACTAGTTGCTACTTTCTTTGCTTTCTACTTCTCTGAAATTTTGCGATTACATGAATCATGATTATAAATAATATGTTATGTTTCCGATTAGTCTGAGATAACATCATTCCTTTCGCCGGGAAAATAAGCAATAAAATCATGTCATCTCTTTGTTTCGTTGAACTAGCTCGTTAGGTAACTCCACTATAATAGCTGCTTATGTGGTAGTTTTTAATCTAGTTTTGGTAATCGTTGGAATAGGAATTTTCCTGCTTAGAAGGTTGAGAGTATGACTCTTCTCGTTCTTGATAATGTATGCTTAAACTGCTTTTTTCTTGGAGTTTTTTGAGTTTGGATGGTAGAGATTATTATCAATTCAATCATATATTTATAAAGGGAGAATAATGAGTATCTTGACGACTAATACTTGTCAATCTATTTAATTGAGATTTTATGGGGCAAAATGTGAGCGACGAGCTTGTGGGTCATGATTGTTGGTGCAGGCGGTTGGTCTATTAGGATGCCAAACTTGTTTAAGGGGATGAGATTTGTCTTTTTGTTTCAATTTGTTCCGAGTTTATGTTATTCACTTGGCCCCGTGCTATGGATTCATCTCGAGAAGTTGTCTATGTTTTATACATCTCGATGCTTGGAACTTAGAGGCCTCATTAGAGTAGGTAACTAATAATTTGTCCATTTAAATTTTCTTTTTTCCCATCAAAACCAACTCTGGAGTTCTTCAAACTAAAGGTAAATTATCTCAAGCGTAAAAAATGATTGGAACTACTAGAGGAGAAAAGAGAAAAAAAAGCCAATGCGGATCGGTGGGGAATGATTACATGATACAATGATACCCATGAATTAAGATCAGCTTCATCTTTGTTATTATTTTATTATTTTGTTTTTTCATACACTCTGAATTGCAAAAGTTTTAATACTAGCGTCCTTGTCCTTGCTGTCGGTTATTTGTGGCTTGTCTGTAGGAGACGTTGTCGTTTGTAAGAAAAGTTGTCAATTATTCTTTAAATATGAGACATTGTCGTCTCTCAAGTTATTATGTATTGTCGTTCTAGACTTTTGTCGTTTTCCATAGTATTGTCGTTCGTACGATGTTGTCGCCTTTTTAGTTTAGGATATGTTGTTGTTTGAGAGAGAAGTAATTAAGCACTTATTAAAAAAAAAAAAAAAAACATTAAGCACTTATAAAAGAGTGAGTCTGGTCTTTAAGTTTACGTGGTCTAATAATTTGCTTTAGTTTACGTTACAAAATACTTTCGCATCACATTCCCAACGCGTAGCCCAAAGGATTGTACACTTAAAACTTGAAGGTTCTGTCAAAGGGTCATTTCTTAGTTCTTAGGGTGCTTGGCTCCAAGCTTATGATGTTATCACTATGCCATCATCAACAACAACCTTTACACCTTGGCAAATTCGTGTGGTTAATTTGAAGCTACATATTACGTGTTTCAATAAAAGAAAAATAATATTAATGTATGTATTTTGATCTTTAAAAAATAACTAACCAAAAAAAAAAAAAAAAACAAAATCATATGTAGCGAAATAAACATTTTTTTCTTACGTACGATTAATTACTGAACATATCTTTACTAATTAATGGTACTACGTTTGAGCTTAAAGTTAGGTTTATATCATTGTAAAATTCTTTCACGCCCTGTTTGGATTTGGTAAACTCAAAAAGTTGTTTTTAATGTATTAACCTTAGATATAATACATTAATATGTGAATATGGAGCCAGCGTTATTTTTCCCTCTTCCCACCCATTATTTAATAACTAATTAACAAGTTCTTATCTTACAAAATAAGTTGATATGAATGACATAAATGCACACAAATAATTAATAACAGAGTCTTATGTTTAAACATAATTCTTTAAAAACACGTCGTTAATTTAGGATCTTAACTCGTATCATGTCTTAAAATAAAATCAGAACCTTTATAATTAAGAGTTTCAAAACCTTTATAATTAAAGTTTTTAAGTTTGCCCTTGAATTATTTTGAATGTCTAATAATGCCCCTTGTACTATTAAATGTTTCAATTTTGCCTCTTAAAGTACAAAATCATCATTTACGTCAGGCAAAAAGGCAGGAAATGAGTGTCATAATTTTAAAATATTTTCTAAATATCCAAATGAGTATATGGGAATGAAATCAGTAAGATAGCAGTTAAAACCTTTCATACCTAATAGTGACAATTTAAAGATTTAGTAGGCACATTGAGACATTGTTCATAATCGAGGGAAAAATATAAAACACAATTGTGCTTTATATTAAGTTACTCTAACTAATGACTCTATGCATCAAATTAATAACTAAATAAACTCTAATTTGGTAGAAGAAACGGAGAAGAAAATAAATACAGAACAAAAGGAAAAGTATACAGATTGTAGTTAACATTATAAGTTGGTACAATATTGTATGTTTTGGAAGTTGAGTGAGTTTTTTATGCATGGAAATATACTTCTAAATTGTGTTATTTCGTAAGAATATTAGATATATGGCGTCATACAATCCTATTAATTGCACTTCAAATACATGGACAATTAGAAATCAAGATAAATAAATTTTCAGTTCCTTAATAAAATGCTTTCATATTGAAAGAGAAAAGAAAACTGAAGGAAAAAAAAAAGAAAAAGAAAAAAAGGTGCGCGGACAAAGGAGTAATGTTAGAAGCATTACATTAATTATGGTCAATTAAAATTGTAGTCTTAAGTCTTTTTTTCCAAACAACAAACGGTATAGATTGAATGTGGAACAGAGAGAAAAAAAGAAAAGATAAAAGACAAAGTTGAATCCTAGCCGTTGATGAGACATGATCGACGTTCCAGCTAACATTAACGTTCTAAACCGCCCTTCAATTAGTTAAGACATAGCTATCTTTCTCCACGCCCCCAAAAAAAAAAAAAAGGACGATTAAATCTCGAGCGTCTATTGTCAATCCAACGGCGTAGAAAAGCCCGGGAAGGCTGCGTCTGATGGAAAGCTCCAAACAAGTTCGACATTTAACGCGGGTGGGCTTCTGCTGAGGACCTAATAAGAGTGCCGTTTGAGGTTCAAACTTTTGTCCCCCTAACGTTTTTGACGGCCGTTAACTTATAGGGTTTTCTTTAGCTCAGAAAACCAAAATTCCTTTCGGTAACGGTAATTAACGGAGACGTCGGTGCTCATATATTCGTTATATATAAAAAAATATTTAATATATTAATATTTCTTTGTTTCTTCTTTTACTTCTCTCTCTCTCTCTCTCATTGTTTCAACGGGCGAGGATTTTTCGAAACAGAGAGTTTCTTCTTCGTCTCCTTCTTCTTAATGTTTATCAGAAGGGTTTCTAATCGTTGGTCGTAGGGGATGAGCTTCAGTTCAATTCCGGCCACTCCTCCACCAGAACAGGTACTATTAATTTTTAGAAAAAAAATCTGAATTTTCGTTTCGTTTCTATTCAATCAGTTTCGTTTTCTCTCTCTCTCTCTCTCTCTCTCTTTTTTTCCTCAACTTTTTCTGATTACGTCCCATCGTTTTCTTGGAACGCAAGTACCTCTGATTGGTGCACTATTTATTGAGTTCACGTGTTTTGTGATCATAAACCCTATAATTCTTCATTTATTCGATGTGAATTTGGTTTTGCTCCTACTTTGTTCGATCTAATAACCGATTCTAAGATCTGGGTTTTGCTTTTCTATACCTTCTGCTATCTGGGTTTGGAGTTTTTTAGAAAGTGATGTTCTTTTCTGGGGAGGTTTTGCCCTTTACCATTCGTTTGCGGTTAAGTTTTGTGGTTGTGGTTTTATTTTAATATGTATGTATTTGTTGATTAGGCTTTTGGTTTTTGGAGATAAGTATAGAAGGAGATGGCTGAGGTGAAATTAGAGGAGCGTTGTCTTGAGAATAAACAATCGATGGCTGCATCAAGTTCCTCTGTATCCGAAGGCAGTGGTAGCGTTTTTTTAAAGTCCCCAGGAGTATGTAGCCCGGCATCGACGTCACCGACTCATCGGTACTATCCGTTAAATCCCTTTCAATTGAATATCAGTTAGTGCCGGTTCTTTATGCATTACGAATTTAAAAGCATTCACTTTATACAGATTTTGTTGTTGTGTTTTCACTCCCTATAATCATCATGTTTTAGTTTACCACTTTAGTGAAGTATGACTTTGATTTTTGTGAGACCCATGTACTGAACACTAATGTAATAGTAATTTTCTAATGGACTAAGCTTTCTATACAAAATATTCACATTTTGGTAGTGAGCTGATTTTTATAATTTTGAGTTTGCAGAAGGACCAGTGGCCCCATTAGACGAGCTAAGGGTGGTTGGACTCCGCAGGAGGTCGGAATTAGTTTCTGTACTTATTTGCTATTTTGAATGCTAGAAGCACTGCTATGAATATGTGTTTTTGTGTGTGTATTTTTACACATGTTGAAAGGCTAGGTTATTGATGGAAAGGTCCATCCTTATCGTTGGTTAAGTCATCTAATTAATTTTGAAGATTGACACTATGCTTCGGTTAAGATTACTGTTCTCTTTTTATTTTCTTTTGAGCAGGGGGAGGGGAAGCGTATTTGTTCAATTATGAAAAATCCATAACGACAATGATTTTGCATCGATATAACTTAGTTATGCTAGCATTTACATTGGTATATATTTTGTGTCATACCTTTCTGTATGCCATGTTTTTTCTTCTGACACTTGTCTCATCAATTTCATCAAATACCTTTTTTCCAATACGATCTTCAATTTGCTACAGGATGAAACATTAAGGAGTGCTGTTGCTGCATTTAAGGGGAAGAATTGGAAGAAAATAGGTTTCTTTCTTTTTCTTTAATAGTCATAAATATTGGTTTTTTAGTTTCTAGGACAAAATTTGCAATTCTGCTGTTTGCTTGTGGTCATGAAAAAATGGTTGTGGGTGGCAATAAGTCTGATAAGATATATGCAAGAAAAAACAAAGCACACAAATTGAAAAGATTTAAACTGATACAGGAACAAAATAAACTTAAGTCAAACTGAAAAGCATTTCAAAGCTAAGTGGTTAAAACTTATAAGAAACCCATCACTTAATGCAAAACAGGAGAAATTTGAGAAAAATTAATCATACTTGTGTTATATCCAAATAGTTCAAACTGGAAATTTGTATAATATTATAATGTGCAGACACCATGATATAAGTAGAGCTAAGTTTGACAAACTGTTGCTAACATATGATTGAAAGGAAGAAAACTACTTATGCTATCTAACCTACTTCTGAACTGTGATTTGTTGAATACTATATAGTTAACAAACTAAGCTATTTGATGGTCAGATTTTTCATTTAACTTCATAGTCTATCACCTTGCAGTTTCATTGGTTCTATTGTGCTTCCACTAAAATGCAGCTTGATGGTATTTGGACATGTTTATGCAGCTGAGTTTTTTCCTGATAGATCAGAAGTGCAATGTTTACACAGATGGCAGAAAGTTCTTAATCCTGATCTTGTCAAAGGTCCTTGGACCCAAGAGGTTGCTACATAGTGGCCTTCTTCCTTTTTTTTGTTTTCTGTTCAGGCAGTTCATTATGCAAGCATCTGAGTTTTGTGGTGCTTTTTTGGTTGTAGGAGGATAAAAAAATCACCGAACTTGTAAGTAAATACGGGGCAACGAAATGGTCATTGATAGCCAAGTCTTTACCTGGTCGTATTGGGAAACAGTGCCGGGAGAGGTATTTTTAGAAGTTTTTAGTTTCCACGTTGTTCTTGTTTCTCAGCTTTTGATACATTCTTAATGTTTATATCAACCTGGGATTTATGAACATATGATGCTTAGCTGTTACCTCATAATACTCTATGTCAAACATTCTTATTATCAAAAATTTATTGACTGTTGTTATTCATTCTAGGGGCTTAAATATTTTGATCTCTTTTGATATCCAGTTGTTTGAAATTTTAATTTATTATTTGAGTAAGGTACATATTCTAAAATGCATTCTTTCTTATGCATTCAGGTGGCACAATCATTTGAATCCAGAAATTAGAAAGGATGCATGGACGTTAGATGAGGAATTAGCTCTTATGAATGCCCATCGAAGACATGGGAACAAGTGGGCCGAAATAGCTAAGGTTTTACCTGGAAGGTAATTGCTGTTTGATCTGTAACTCTTACAAAGCACATTTAGGTGCTTAATTAGGAATATATTTATTTGAGTGCAATTCAGTTAGTCGTGAGGACAATACTGAAGTCTAGAGGATATAAGATGTCCTTTTAAGTTGCCAGGAAGACCACATGAGTAAAATTTATCTCTTTTAAATCAAACAATAATGAAGTTGAGAACTAGCTTCTTTCAACTGTTGAATTTTCACATATCTTTAAAAGAAAATACTTTGTGTTCATGATTATCTTAGTCAAAAGGAATAGACAAGGTATGTTATGATTATCCTTCTTTCAGTTGCATTGGACATTTTTCTGTGAGATATTTATTTTCCCTTCAAGATTTAACTTTCATGGTATTATTGGTGTTTTCTCATTATCCCGTAACTGCTCTGATTGACTTATTCAGAATCTGTAGAATTTGAATAACCTTTATGTTCTTATGTACGCAGCTGAACTCAGTGGCAAAAAGATGTTTTTAATGAACTTATTATTTTTCTTAGTTGAATAGTATCTGTTCTTTAGAACGCTACTGTAATGCATTTTGAATCTTGACAATAGAGCTGTATTGAATAATTATAAGAAAAGGGGATGTCTGAATTGCGGTCAGAATATGTTTGCTATGCCATATTGGTTTCATCCCAATCTCATATCTTACATAATATTGTGCATGCAGGACTGACAATGCGATAAAAAATCATTGGAATAGTTCCTTGAAGAAAAAGTTAGATTTCTTTATGAATACTGGGAACCTTCCACCTGTCACTAAGAGCAATCCCCAGAATGGACTGAAAGATACGAATAAATGTGCTGCAACTAAAAAATCACTTGGTTGTTTAAATAAAGAATTGGATTCTACTGTCCATACATTGGGAAATACAGTTGTGCCTAAGACAGATGAAGATGGCAAGCACCAGCAAGACTCTCCTGGCATTCCTTGTAGTATGGGTGGTTCATCAAGTGCTCCCTTAAATGAGTCGGCCGATTCTGAAGGTGTAGAATCTAAGCCACGATCAAATATGGATCCCAACAACTACAGCAATTCGGAGTCGGTACTGAAGTTTGAAAACTGTGGAATCAACAGGGAGCCTAATATTGAGGATTGCCTAATGAACAAAGAGTCTCAAAATTGTGACATCAACAGTGACATAAAGTTTGGCGATTATGGATTCAACAGCGAAGCAAAAGAAAAAGTTTTTGGAACGCCTTTGCCATCTGAAGCTTTGATATGTGGTTCATTGTATTATGTGCCACCACAATTAGATGAATGTATTCCAGTAGATTCAGATCTTTCCAGCATGCACTGCTTACAGCATGAGTTCAATTCTAGTACATTTTCATCACCTGTTAGTTGCTTCACTCCTCCTTGTGTGAAGGGCCAGGGTTTAAGTTTGACCAGTCCTGAATCTGTCTTAAAGATGGCTGCCATGACCTTTCCCAATACTCCTTCCATCTTACGAAAGAGAAAGAATAAACCACAAACACCTTTGCTTCCTAATAAAATTGAGAAAGTAGATCGAGAATTGAATGGAGACATGCTTCATGCTTCTCAGGATCGGGATGGAACAAATAATAGTTTGGAAATGCCTGGGTCTCAAGATCGGAGTTTGTGCAGGAGTCCAAGTTGTCATGGTATTAATTCCATTGGTCCCAGTGGTAAGGGTTTTAATGCATCTCCTCCTTACCGCTTAAGATCCAAACAGACTGCTGTTTTCAACAAGTCAGTGGAGAAACAACTTGAATTCACATTTGACAAAGAGTGTCAGGGAAATATCAAGTCTCTAGAATTCTCTGCAAAGGCGAGTTCACCTGTTACTGAAGATTGCTTACATGCTACGAAGACGGGAGTGACCTAGGACTTGGACTGTAAGTTACAATTTCAAATCATTGTTTTGTTTTATCTGTTTTCATGTGCAATTACCGCTAAAAGAAAATCTGTCAAATTACTGGGCTTCCTAATGCAAGTAGATAAATGCTTAAAAAACATATAACACTGGATTTGAATGTGAAGACCACCTTAACCAAAGAGACCTTGGTGACTTTGCTGACCTAAAATAGCTCATGATGAAAAAATACAAAAAGAAAAAAAGAAATAAGAAATAAATAAAAAAAAGCAAGTTATGAAAAAAGAAAATAGGAAAGTTATACACAGTGCACTATTCACTTGTCATCACTGTTCGTTTTGAGACTATTTTTGCTTAATTTTGACCGACAAGTTATAAGCTCAATCAACCTGGAGTGAAAAGAAAATCTTGATAAAGCGTGATCACCTACAATGACATTCCTGCGAAAACAACTTCTTAGCAGATATTTAATATATTAGCAGCCCTTGGTTTGTCAACTTTACCCTGTCAGTACAGTCTTTGATTCTGCTTCTGCTTGTAGAGTGATGTGACGAGGCTAGAATTCGTTTGAAGCACCCAACATTTTCCTTAAGCTCCAAATTCTCGAAAGCAGTCTGGGAGGGTTGATCAGATGCTTAGTATGTTTCATTTGCAGTTCCACAGATCAATCATGTCATCTTGCAGATATGAGATACCACTTGTTTTTAGTTACGCGGGGCGTTTATTCCCCTTGATACCAACGTGACGGATTTAGTGGCTATTAGGCTTCTGTCTTGTGTAGAATGAAAAGAGGACAGGTCCAAATTAATTGTGAAGTAGAGATATGTCATTAGCACTCGAATTGTACAGGAAGAACCCCTCTCTCAAGAGGAGCAGTGATGCTTGGAAGTGGAAGATCTCCAAAATGAAAGCGTAGCTCCTCGTACTATTTCAACTTTAATAATTCTATTTCTGACCAATATTTTACAGGTAGAAGTAGAGCTACCACCAATAATAATAAGCAGTTTAACTTTATTTGCCCAGATAGATAGATGCCTTTTTATGATGAAATAACTTAAATTCTTGCTCTCTTTTCTCTTTGGTGCATACTATAATTTTCTTGCATTTGTCTTTTTTATGTGAACACTAGATGTCCCTCTGAAACAATTTCAGTGAGAAGTGAAATTTGAATATTTAATGTTACCTTCGTTTTCGGAGCTTTTTATGTCTTCTTTTGGCTCTTTTGGTTTAGGCCTAATTCTTTCCCTTCTTGAAGGGGGCCTACGGACTAGCGTTAGCTAAGGCTTTCTTATTTCTCACACTTCCAATGCCTATAGCCTTCAGTGTTGCATTTTAGTACCCCCAACCTTTTTTTTATTATTTTTTTTATTTTTTTACGGGTAAACAATAGTCTAGAACGTTAAAAGAGGTTAAAGCCTAATGGGCCAGTACGATTGAAAACAAATACTCTTTCGGTTCAATGTTTTTGTTTTTGTTTATTATTTTTTTTTTGAAAGGATTTTTGTTTATTATTTTGATCGTATACGATGTTGTCTATTTTTAACCTCTTCTATCGGTTAAGTAATCTTCTTGTTCTAAAGTCATCTTCATGGATTTTGTAGGTTCATAATTCTTTTTTCTTTTCCAGGTTGGAAGGACAATTTACTAGTCGAATACTCATATGCTCTAACTATTTTGGGATTTCTTCAAGCCATTTTAAAAGAAGATTCAATTTACGTGACAAATTTACCTTGTCACTTAAATAATAACCAAAATAATAACTAATGGAGCCGCCTAATGAAAGCTAAGAATATTCGAATAGTTTATAAAACAATAACTAAAATTTCTTATACTGGTGTTTCTAATTTAGACATCATTTTTAATATTTTAAATTTGTCTTATTAGACTTTAACCTGATTTTCTGGTTAGAAAAAATATTATATAGTACGGATTTTTTTCCCTCATATAACTAGAAGACGGAAAAAGATTTCCTTTTAGGGAAAAAAAAAGAAAAAAAATAAGAGCTATATATATATATATATATACTTGCCAATCGAATAGGTATTTTTTTTTACCTATAGGTAGGTATTTTTTTTTTTGCCGTTAGATCACCATCTAATGGTGATCCAATAGCATAATAAAGTGCATGAAAAGACGTATATCATTAATGCTCTTTTTCTCTCTTATTTTTTACAATAAAAAAATGTGCATATTAAATTTTCATTGGCCAAATTGATACCTATGCATAGGTAAAAAAAAAAAAATACCTACTGGATTGGTGCCCCATATATATATATATGTTTTCGGTTTTTCCATTCGTTCTCATCAATTTCACACCTATTCATAAACCATCATTAGATAAAAAGGAAAGAAAATTCCAAGGCAGGATTGAAGGGGAAAAAGAAAGGTGATAATTTATAATCGCAATTACAATGGGATATTTTGTTCAATTTGATTCCGAGATTTGAACACTCAAAAAATCATGAATCCAACATTAATGGAATTGGCTTCTTTTTTGTTTTGTTTTCTTTTAAGGGATGAAGAAATCGGTCTCTTTAAGCAAAAAGAAGTGACAAAAAAATATGAAAAGAATGTGTTTTTGAACATGAGAAACGAACAAAGAGTTCAGTAAAATAAGCAATTGAAAGATTTCATTGAAATTGTTTGTTTTGTAAATTTTCCGAAAAGCTCNACTAAACTCTTAATTATTAGTGCTTTGTGATTTGAAAAGAAATCATGTACACAATTCATTTGGTAATGATTTTAGAGCTTTCCTTTAATTCTTAGCTTCCCAAAACTGTTTTATTTTATATAGTTTCCAATTGATTTAGAAGACAAAATTTTGGAACATTTGATATTGCGAATAAATAAGACAAGTGATTACTACGATCCCATTCTAGAAAGTGAGCATGGGTTTGACTGGCTACTTTTTATTGCTAGAAAAGAACACATAAAATACAATATCTACTCTTGATTGGTAAGACTCAATCAAATTGAAAAAAATGGTAAATGGTAACGATAATAAGAATAAAAATACCAATATCATATTTGATCACTGTCGTTCCCATATTTCCAATATCATATTTATTGGTATCTATATTCTTGCCACCGATAAAGATAATGCACCCAAGCACTCGACGGTGCTGTGAGTAATCTCGATTCTTGTGGTGATATGGCCATGGGAAATCATAAACATAAAAAAATTTTCTTTCAAATTTAGCTTGTTGCTTGTTGCAAGTCATAAATTCAATATTGTTGATGATGGGTTTTTTCCATTTAATATTCTCATTGTTATTTGTAAGATATTATTCATAAAATCAATAGGAAAATATATCAGACTTATAATGACAAGTTACTTCCCAAACTGCAATTTTTCTTTAAAAAAAATCTGTATCATGTAAAATCAAAGATGGCCTCATATTTAACCAACTCAGAAATCAACGGTAATCTTTTGCCGGGTTCCGAAGTTCGGAAGGAGAACTTCTCTCTCTCTCTCTCACCTCCGGGACATGTTGCCTTCTCGTCTAATCTAATAAAGCTAATTTGTCATTATTTATGTATTTATTTTTCAATAACTTCATTGGTTAGATTTGTCGTTTAGCTGGTTTCGCATTGATTAGAATTGTTATTTTGGATCGGACATATCATCAACAATGCCCATTATTTCGCTAATACAAAAAAAAAAAAAAAAAAAAGGGTCTAGTTTCTGAGTTTTATAAATGGAAGCGAGAGAATTGTAGTAGGAAGAGGGTTTATTGTGTGTGCTATGGTGTATGTGTGGCAATTACTTATAATACGCACCTTATATTTTAAATCCTATGATTTATATTGAAATGACCTCACATAGGGCTATATTTAGGTAGCCCTACTATAGACGCCCTTGGTAAATATACCAAAAACATTAATTTTGTTGTATTCAATATTAATTTTCCCTTTAATAAAATACATTTATTTCAATCGTTGATAGTCATAAAACACATCGGTAATAGAAATAGAAGGCAAACTTACGGTGCTACAGTGCAGATCTATAGGGTAAAAAAATCGAACATTGATATTCAATTGCCACACAATCTCAAATCTGCAAAAGTGGTGGAGGCTCAAATAATAGAGAGAGGGAGGATAATCAGAGGAGAGCATTGGTGTGAGAAGGCTGAGTCTTGAACTTGGTGTGTTTTCAGTTTCGTCATCAAGTCAATTTTTTTTGGCCTAATTAGGTCCCGAAAAAGATGATGGTAGTTTCGTCGATCCAAGTCTCTGATGAGTTTTTAAGACAAGAATTTGAGTTTCTATGTTTCGGACGATGAAGAAGTCATAAGAGATCAAACTACAGAGAGGGCAAAAGGAGCAACCAAGAAAAACTTGGGAAAGATGGACCCCTACCTTGGGGTACTCTTTATTTTGTTAGAAAGAGGTTTCCATAGTAAAAGTGAAACAAAAGAAAAGTATTTCATTCGTTTCCATTGCTCTTCGCTATCTCCAACCAAATATTACCGAGATGCTCAAAAGGATTAAAATGCCACGAAGTTTCTTTCTTTGTGAATATATAAGGGGAATTTATGTCTAAGAGTTCTATTAAATCATTACAATGAAAAATAGGACTCACTAGTTAATCCTTTCAAAACTAATCTTCATATTAGCATGTTATACATATAAAATTATTTGAATACTTTATTTTTTTAACAAATTTTAAACTTCTTTAGCTAACACCGTTGGTCCCAATTCCGATCCTAACAGCTGCAATCGAAAAATTTCGTCTATGGTCGAACTTGTTTGGCCGCTTCTCCCATTTGTTGTAGTCGTTTTTCAACTGGTGGCCGAAAAATTTCGACCTTGGTCAAAATTTTCAACTACGATCGAACCGCCGTTCAACCGTAGTCAAAGCCAATAGTTGCCATTTTCGATCAGTATTCGACTGTAGTCGAACAATTTCGATATCAGTCGAACATGGTCGGTAGTCTTTCCAATGCCACCTCCGTTACTTTTTGATATTTTTGACTAAAGTTAAATCATGGTAATTTTGAAACTCTAAAATATTCATTAAATGACATGACCATAAAATTCCTATTTTTGTAAGTGGTTTATAAGTTACCCATTTTTTCATCACTTGTGTTAAGAGAGGATCAAAATCAGGAATAAGAATATAACCTACGATTACAAGTATACGTAGTTATCCAAACCTAATAGGAAAGAGAAAAACCGCCCAAATAGAGAAAATGATCCAGACGAAGAATCGTACTATTAATATACAGGTATGATACAAGAACGATATTAGCATAATCTGTACCGTATCTGCCCCAGATATATATGTATATATATATATATATACATATATATTCACACAAAAAAATCATTATATATACATATTTATTTAATTTTGCACTATTTATATTTATATATCTTTGGTAAAATAATAATTTTATATAGTTATATATACTTATATATTTGAGTTTTAGAGTTTAAAAATTATTTAATATATTATTGTATTTAATTTTTGCTAATCATAAAAAATTTAACATTTTTATCTTAATTTTGTTTTCTTAGTCTGTCATTATTACCAGATAACGGATAATCATAGTTTTCTCATTGGTTATTTCTTACATTATCTATACATCAAAAAGAATGATTAATAAGACGCATATGATATTACGATTGACCTTCGGAGATAAAGACGATTGAAAAACCGGTTCCAATCCGCCCCGTTGCCATTCCTAGTCAAAATTAATATTCCACCTATATATAGTGCGCAACAAACATACGCCCTTTAAAATAAATAAACAACAAACATTTAACATATGCTTGCTTTCCGGTTTCATCACTAGAGTAGCTTATGACCTTGAATAACGCATATGATAAAGGGAGAAACTTCTTTCCCAGAAAAGAGATGACAATCCATGGGTGATGAATTATTAAAGAGAAAAGAATGAAATAACGGCTAGAACCCGACAATGCATGGAAGAATATACCCATAGACGCAACAACTTTCTTTTATAATTTACATAAACATGCAACATAAACAGAAAAGCTCATGAAGAATGAGGGCTGATAAAACAAGCATTCAAGGGAGTTTCACAAGACCCAAATGAAATTCCGGTAATTAAGGAAGCAACATAGGTAGAATCGGGACAGCAGAATCCAAGTACGATTAAAAACTTGACCGCTTCTGGCCAAATTTCCATAAAGAGGTATCTATCAGTCTCCACCTCCACCTAGACAAGAAAAGCAGAATATCAGATTTAGATGTGGCAAACATGCAGAATAGAGGGTAGCTAATGAACTTGAATGAATACTCCTTTTCGACAACCCCATCAAATGAGCGAAGCAAAAGTTTAAAAAGTATAGGAATTGAGCTAGTGAACTCCATCAAGAAACCAAATGGAGGTATGAAACACAATTTTTTTCTAAATAATAATAATAATTTGATGATGATGATCTGAAAATAAAGAGATGAAAAAAGCCACATAATTCTAACCTTACAACTGAGGCAGTTTTATGTACATAGATTCCGTTGAAGAGATCAAAATCCCCTGGAAGGTGGAAGACTGATCGAAGCTATGCTCCACGTATCATAACTGTACAACCATAAATACAAAGAAGAACTTGCCAGCAGACCGAACTGCCGAAGAAAGCACACGTCAACTTGCCGGGTGGAAACCCAAGATATCTGTCGATCCAGACAATAAGATGAGATGGATAGTCACAAGGACAATCACCATGTCTATCACATAAAAACATGGACACAAAATAATCTATCCCCAAAGTGCAAGTGAGTTGGAAGGACTCTCTTTCTATTTCTTTTAAAAACTGCCCAAGGTACCTCAAGTCCTACAGCAACAAAGGCAGGGAAGATGCTGACAAAGTACGAATTTGAAAAAATGTTTCAAGGCCAGCAAAACAAAACACAAATGTATTGCATATCACAAAAGATTGACTGGCGAGTTTTGTGTAAAAATATTCCTAAACACAAATGTAATTTTGGCGCCCTGCTGATCAAGTGAGAGAGAAAGAGCCCAAGTTCAATGCGAGTTGAAAAGGGCAGATTAAACATAATTAACCAAGCTCGCTTATGTTCATTTACAATCTTAAACCACATGTTGGAAAAGACAAAACAACTTAGCTCATTTGCTATCATAAACCTGACCAAAATATTTAGACAACTAAACAAATAAAAACCCAGTCTCCTTCAAGGTTATTTTTCCTGTACCTTTAACATCTTTTAGTTCTAAAGGAAGTTTCACTCCTTGCAACCATCCATGCCATAATTACAGTTCATTAGAAACAATAAAAAAAACGCGAGCATACTTGCTTAGATCAGGTTTCGATAGTTAAAAGCCCATGCTATTCCAGCAATTCCTGTAGTGCTTTACGAAACATAGTTCATCCTTTCCCAATGTTTATGCACTAACTTTAGATCTTTCAAAAAATTAAAAAAAAATTAATAAAATAATATTACCTAAAGATACATACTAACAATTTCAAACATACTACAAGGACATTTCCAGAAAACTGACCTCAAGGAGCTGTACATTTTAGATATACCAAGTCAAACACAACCAACCAAGATCCTCGACAAGTTGTTGGACAAAAATATTGAATTTTTGACCATTTTGAACGTGCACAAATAAATCGTAATCCATCTATGTCCAGCACTTCGAAGTTCTAGACTGCCTGAGAATTCATGATTGCCATGCACAAACAGTGTCAAATGCAGGACTAAGAATGATACAGAAAAAGAAAGCAATAATGATTTCAAAACAATCTTACATGAAGACAAAACTAAACCATGAAGAAAGAACCAATAGTAGTTTGGCCAAGGACCCTAGAACTTCGATCAAGGCCATGAGAAGCCACCTACCATAAAGAGTCACATACTACCAGAAGTAAGATAACAATAGAACAAGACTAAAATTTTTTAGCTGATATTTCTGAAGTCCAATAATAACCTTTTTGTTTAAATAGAACAAAATAAATGCAATGATCACACAAACACAACAGGTATATAAGATTCTTTAATCACCATGTATGTCAAAGCAGCATAGCGTTCTTCATTCAAGTACAAAGGCTTTCCTCTATGCATCTCAATGTCCTGCAATGAAAAAATTATTTTAATATGGTACCACCAATGATGTATGGTGGTGGCCAGGGAAAAAGAACAATAAGAATATTTCTTCATGTATTAGAAAAGCCATTTACCTCTTCACCAAAAGCATCCAAATATAATGATGGCCAGGGAGCCTGGCGAGCTGACCTCTGTAGTAGAATGGTAGTTCTCTATCATAAATTGATAAAATTAGTCAGGCTCCATGGGCCAGAAGCCCAAAGTTAAAATCTATGATCCAATATATAAGACATGTAAGGATTTAACACAAGGGTTCCCAAAATAAGCTTGAAACCATACCCTAATCAAGAGAAATATCCCAGTACCAGCACCACAGGCCATGGCATGAGTTTGGCATCCACTTTCCCTTGGGACAACAATAACAAAATGTCAACTTAAGAAGTGATATAGGGATAATAATCATGTCCATCAAAATATACGTAATTTTTATGGGTAAAATTTGTGGGAGCAAAAGGAGAATACGAAAGGAAGAAAAAAAATGGAGAGAATACAAACCTGCAACAGGACTTCCAGTTGGGAGAGCATAATCTGCCACAAAGCAGGCATAATGCAGGATCATCAAGAACAGAATTGCAGGCACGACAAGACTGTTTTATGCACCTGATAAAACACATGCTAACATGGAGTGTTAAATTTCAGTAAAATTTGTGGCGAAGAAAATCTAATAGGATACAAAGAAACAACCTCTGCAAGAGATCCTGATATACTCGCGGCAAATGCATTAACTGAAATGGTACTACAGGATTGCAATGCATATTCCTTTGAAATCTATGGACTTCAAACTCCTTGCGAAAATGTTGGAACCATTTCATAGAAAGGGGGCGTAGAAGTTCATCCTTGAGAATAAAATCTACTGGGGGAATCCTGAACATGTTCTCCAGCCTTTCAATTTCATTAGACTCCGTCTGGCCACTGACAGTGCTATCCATCAAATCATTGATAAAATGAGATCTATCCAACACATTCTCCCTATCATAGAATGGTGCTTGGGCAGAGGAGGTAAGTAATTTCCAAAGCAGTGCACACCTCCGCAAATAAGGGAAACTCAAGCTCCTAATAACCTTTCTAATATTATCAGAATTACTGATATGGTTTGAAACAAAATATTCCTGAGCACAGCCAGACTCTTCCATGAGTTTCAATATGTCTGTAATCAAGCAATTGTGAACACCTAATTCACTTATGTTGCCATGATGCCTCCCACAGTATGTAATTATAGCCTGCATTCCACACAACAGATTAGAGGATACTGAACTAGAAGAATCATTAAAATTACCAATATAAGCAATTAAGTGCATGTACCTGAACTACAGTGACAGCGTAGAACACATGTATGAAATGTAATAGGGAGTCCTCACATGATAAAAATGGGTATGGAAGACAAAAGAGGACCCACATCAATGACGAAAAAGGATCACGGGCAAGAACAGGATCAGAAGCTCGATTCCAAAATTGAATATCAGGAAATGATACGTCAGTATCAATATTATTCAAGATAACCAGTACATTACCTACAAAGAAGAGCATTGAGAGATCAGCTAGGGCATTGATATCTAAAGTTATAAATATACTTCAAAGCAAAAAAGAACACTGCAACAGAATGAACAGACAAACTTTTAAAAGTCAGATTGCTCTCTTATGTCCCAGAAAGAAAAGGAAAAAAGAAGTCTCTTCATATTCAAATATTACTCGCGGCTAAATCACGGTTATGCTGTCCCATGAAACACAACACCTTTCAACATAAGCTATACTCAAAATCTCGGGCTAAGAAACACATCTGCTTAGCCCTCCATACATTATTGCTTAAATCCCCTATCGAAAAAGAAGCTGACCGTTAGGATCCCCACAATTTCAAGCCTTTGACTCCAATTAAAAGAAATCTCAATGTGACTTGAGAGCTATTGCCTCTGGAAATAGAATTTTGTGATGCTAACCATTTCATGCATTTTTATTAACATGAGGATTAATAGAAGAGTAACTAAAACATGCCCTTTTCTTATTTTATTTTATTTTTTTGATAGGGTAACTAAAACATGTTTTAAGAGTTAAGACAAAACTCATGGCATGACCACACAGACACGCGCGCACGCAAACACAAAAGAAGCTCCTCTGTAACATTCAAGGCCTACATCTTCTCTTCTCCATCCAGTTTAACATAGACTTTGTTTGAACTTGGATTTCAGGGAGCAAAGAAAACAAATTCTGAGGGATTCCATTTCTCTTGTTTGGATTATATCAAAAAATGAAAGGAAAAAATTTTATGGAGAAAGTGTGAGGGATATTTAGAGTGATTTTGAAGGGTTTACATTATAATAAAAGATTATCAGAGAGAGTTCTGAAATTCTCGTTGTTAATAGAGGTCTTCAGGAGAGTTGACACTGTATAGCAAAGCAGCACTTCTTATATCTTCTCTTTTCCTCTCTGTTTCCAGTGGGAGATATCTATTAAATTAGCTGCCCACTTTACATGATACAACTTTCATGCACATACATACAGGCACATCATGCATAAGTAATGAAATACAGAGAAACAAAGCAAAGATCAACCTCAATATATGGGTAACAAAGAAAGGAAGAGAAGAGGGAATAGGGATGACAAAGCTGACGAGTGACAACTGACAAGGAAAACTTTTTTAAAAATTAAAAAGGGACACAGTGGTACTAATTGTACATGCACAACCATATAACTGATGAAGTACCTGATCCATTTGTGTGGTTATTATGATCCACGGAAACTGCAGAGCAAATAGAATCTGCAAAGCTTTGAATTCCTTTAAATCTCTGAAGCACATGAAGAGAATTCTTACTCCGTGTGCTTTGAACAATTTTTAGCAACAAGGACAATATAAATCCACTTGAGGACTCAAGTTCCTTATACAAGGCATCAAGGCTATATGATGGAGTCATATATGTCTTTCCACATCGGGCAGCAGTTTCCATTGATAGAAGGGAGTATTTAAGTATGTCCCACATGAGCATTGAGTGGCTTACCCTGGAAGATCCTGAAAACTTGTCCTGTTTACTTGAATAATACATTTTAGAGAGGACACGAGACACAGGTTCCAGATTTGGGCTCATTCTCTCATTTTTCCGCAAACCAAAACCTCCAAGGGTTTTGACCCCAACTGCCGCATTTGCCGCTGACTGTAAAAGAGCCAAGCCTTGCTTAAGGCGAAGAAAATTAATTTCTTCACCTGATTTGTTTAAAGAACCAGGAGCATGCAGTGAACCCTCACTTGAATTATTGGGCTGCTTCAAAACCTTCCGGGACTCGCCAGGCAATGCAGGCAGAATGGAATTTGCAAGCCTGCGACATACCGGGCAGAGGAATTCTCCCTAAAATGAAAACAAATAGAACACAAACAGAATGAAACCCATCTCAGTTTAAATGAAAAACTAGAATAAAATACAAGACAAATACCTGATCTGGATCTACAATATGCCCTCCTTCGAAGACAATTCTTCGGAGATATCTGCAATAATATATAAAACATAATCAAATTCTTTAACAAGACAATCATTCCAAGATGGTAAACATTTTATGTCAGTTTTAATCTTTAAAAATTTTTTACTATTGCATCAGTCAAATAAGCACTTCCAAAAAAATGAGACAGAAATTAGTGTTATTGCCTATTCTACAAGTGGGAAATGAGCACCAATGAGTGCAAACAGTGAAGTTGGATAGCAGCAGTTATGTGATGTCTGTGTTTCGTAAATGAGGATGACGATTTTGTGGAAAAACTGACATCAAAGGGATGATTAAGAATGGGAAAGACGAATAAATTATCAAACAGGCTGGAAAATGGATAAAATACTGATTGTCCCAATAAACGAGGTGGAACCATAGTATGCCCTAAACAAGGCAGATGCTAACCTCCAGGAAAAGTATGGTGATAGCATTATACTTTCTTTTTTAATTAAAAAAAAAAGTGAGGTCCTTCCACAGCCTTGCCCCAAGTATGGAGGGAATGTCCTTTAAGATTTTTAATTCTCTTATGACTGGAAAATAAAAGAACTATTATTATAAGTTTATGTAACAGCCTTAGACAGCTTCAAGACATCATTCTACAAAAGATTACTCTAGAGCCTAGATATTATGAGTGTTATTACGTAGAGCATAACTTGCTGGCCTTCATGATTACTTGGAAAATGCCATCACCTTATAACAAACAAAACAATTCGAAATCAATCCATAATAGCCAGAAGGACTGAGTAATCCTATTTCCCTAATGATGACAATAAAAAGGTTTGCTACGGTACATGTACGGCCGACGTCTAGAAGGGAGTAATCTTAGGATGTATTATAAACAGTGCATCTCCTTTTCTACACTGGAACTAGACGCAGTACTAAAACATAAATTCTGCAAAAAATTACCTTTCGCAATAAAGAAGCACCTCTAAACATCCTTTCCACAGGTTTTCCCATATTTCCCTTTGAAATCTAGGTATTAAATATGTCTAGAATTTTACTTGTTTCCGCATTTTAACTATGGGAGAATAAGGAACTATTTCTCTCTCAAAAGAAGTTACCTTTCTTTCAGAGAATGTAAATACCGATCAAGGCATTCTTGATGCACAGCATGCCCACATGAAGAAATAAAAATTCCATCACAATCTGCAGGGCCAAATCCATCACACACTGGGAGCTGCATAGACTCTTTTGGCACATTGTCAATATGTATATTGTCAGAAGCTGAGGGATTTTCTGCCATCTCGCTTGAAACAGCAGCTATATATTTTCCAAGAAACATAGATTCGGTGAGTCCCCTTCTCGCTAAACTATCCTCAGCGGTTAAAAGTTTCATTACTTCCTCAGAACTGAAAGAGAACATTTTCTCTTGCATTTCTCTCTGTATAGAGAGATACATATCTTCTTCTGATGTCTCTAAGAAATGAAGAGTCCCCTCCTCATTATTTGACATACATGATACTGGGATACTCCTTAATGCAAGTAAGTGGCCCTTGAAAAACTCCTGAAAAGCATCAACTTCCCTAGGTTGGCCATGACGCGCAAATTCAGTGACTGCATTCTGAACCAACTGTGTCAACTCAGAAGACGATAACAATCCAAAACCACCAGAAGACGTGCCCATTCCCGGTAGATCATTCATCTCGTTCATGGTCATAGTGACACGCTCCTTAACAAATTCTTGAGGATGTTCCCAAGATGAAGGACCTCTATCAAGGAAACTCATAAGCTTCGATTTCTGGAGAAGAATCAAGTATGATACAGGGCTTTTGGAATTTGGATCGTGACAAAGCGAGCATACAATTTGTGCAGATTCTTCTGGTTCATTTTCAACATCCATGTTACTAGCTTCTTGATCAGATTTTGAACCATCATCTGCACTGGAATCAATGCTAGCCAAAAATTTAGCTTGCTCAGCTCTCATTTTTTCCAATATTGCAGCCTGTCTCTCTCGAGCTTTTACCTTTCGCTTCTCACCATCAGAAACTGACTTCGAGGCATTTGTATCATCATTTGGAAAGGCTTGTGGAAGATGACTAACCACTTCAGGTGCAAGTTGCTGCAGTTTGGTCATGCATCCAGAATCAATCTCAGCAAACTTCTTCAACAAATTCTCAATTAAAGAAGCAAGATTACAACTGCCTGCATCCAAGAAGTTTTCTGGATTTTCTTTCTTATGCATCCTCATTAATAAGACAAGAAGCGACAACAAACTTTGCTTCCCAGCACCACAATTTGATCCCTCATTAATTTCTTCACCGGCAAAAGCTAGCAGAGGAATTGATTCTCTATTGTAGAAGGAAAGGTCACCAGATTCCTTATGTTGATAACATATGTCTAAGGCTAATGAGAGCAAGTGCAATGATGTTAAAACAACACTATCAGGAGCGCGTGATTCAGTTCTGTCCATGAAAACAGCATAGAACAGAACACAACGTACAATTTGAAGGACTGCTTTACAAGTAGCTACTCTAGCTACCCCCGTCAGAGGAGGATAAATCTTGCTCCACCTTGGCAGCTGACTAGTCAAAGCAGAAGCACCACGAAAGCGCAAATATCTCTCTTCTGCTACTTGAAGATCTCTAGAGTTCCAACGAGGATGGTACAAATCCAGCTCATTCCAAAATGTCCATCGTAGTGAATAGGTCCCCTGATTGAAGCCAGATGGGATAGAATACACAGCAATGGTATCCAAAATTTCCTGGAGCTGCTCAAACTTGGAGAGATCATGAGGTAAAGATTTCACTAATTGACTATGAGTCGAATCACCAATGGCTAACTTGTAAACTAACTCTCTTTTTAAACTTTCAGCTTTAGTTAGCCCACAAAATCGCCTTTCTTTGACAATTTGTATGATAAGAGTGAGCATTTCTTGAACTAAAACTGGTTCATACTCACTCGAGCGCTCAATACACAGAGAGAGGTAGTTTGACAGCCCAAAGCGTTCTAAAATTCTATTTATGTATGGATCAGCTGGAGCCATTGCAGCACAGCACTGCAACAGAAGAAGATCAAGCTCCAAACCCTGTTCAGACCTGCAGTAACACACCAAGAAAAAGACCCATTAGTACAGTCATCATACAAAGTGACATTTCAAATACTGTGTTTTGAACAGGTGAGCTTCCTCCACCTTAGACAGGCAATCTATAAATCTACTTACCAACGTACTGAACGGTACCACTCACAAGATAACATAGCAGTATCCCCATTCTTCCGCCACATTCCAGCATGAACCTCAGCACAGAATACCCTAATCCTTAGTGGATGCTCCATAGCGAAGGCAGAAAACCCATATGGATGGCACCCACTGAGAATTTGTCCAAAGAAGTCAGTGTAGATTGGCAATGAAAACGCAGAACAAGCAGTAGAAATATTGGGCACTACAGATTCATCAAAACATCTCCTCAATGCTTTCTGTAGAAGCAAGGAAAGAAATCGATGTAAAGGAACGTGAACTGATATATCCTGCGAACTAACATCATATACTATTTCAGGCCAATCCGACAAGCTCAGAACCCGAAGAGCATCCGAATCCATCGCACCATCACCTTCGACAGAACTATCATCAAAGCTCGCATGTGGGCAGGAATTAACTGAACCACTCTCACCGGTCACAGTTGACCTACTCTCTATCCCTGTACTTCTGCCATTCTGCAAGTTACTGCTCGAACGGGAACCACTTTGTGCATGTGAAGAAAATTGCCCACCATGATCTTCACTTGAACTGGCAAGTCTACCAAATATGTATCTGCCTCTTCTTAATTTGGATAATGTTTTCTTTAATGCTGAAAAATTGCTACTGGGGATGCTTGCACTTGGAGACCATACACCAAGAAGAGCCCCAGATGTATTATAAAAGGCCAACCAATTATCAATGGCCCTTAGACACTCGTGTGTTAACCATGTCACAGATGGGGGAACTAAGAGACTAGAAGCAGAATCTAATTTACTTTCAACAACCTTTGGCAATGACACAGAAGAACTACTCCTCCCAATTGCACTGCATGCAGAACTTTCCTGGGACAGACGTCCTACCTTTGAATACCTTGGGTTGTCTCCATCATCTGTATCTTGCTTGTATGATTTGAAGACAATCTCATCATCTGTATCTTCACAGCTGGTAACCGAAAATGCTCCATCCACCAAAAGAGAGTGAATGTTGGCAATAGCATGACCCAACACAAATGGCAAATGCATATGCTCATTTTCTTCTTCAATATGCAGCCCAGTTTCTCTCTTTTGAGGGTTCATCCCTTGCACATAACTCAAGAGCCTCATCCATGTACTCGTGATATCTGGTTGATCTCTGGTTACATAAATGGGCACTCCAGAATGACTCATGACAAAACGAATGTCTTCAACCACACGAAGGGTAATCTCATGCAAATTCCCCCAATTAGTAATCTGCAAGGGAAAAATATAAACCTCTGCCTGTAAGTCTTTAACGAAAAAGACACTGAAAAACTTGCAAGGAAAAAAAAAATAAAAGGCATGAGAGAGAGAGAGAGAGGAACTTTGCCGTAAAAACCAAAGAAGGTTCAGTGAAACATATGAGTATATCATCCAGATTTGACCATTTGCTTAAAAACTAAGGATGAAAAACACCATATCATTTGAAACTTATAAACACATTCATTAAAGTAAATAATAACTAAGCTATATATATCAGCCATTTTTAAAGCTTCTAAGAAAAAGGTGAAGTTATTAACTGGATGGCTGCAGTTCCAAGTTCTTTAAGCTCTTATGCAAACAGGCATTAAAATAATTACTTTTTTTCTGCTGAAAGAATGCATACTTGGAAAAGCAGACCACCGTAAGATTACATTCCGAATACAAACAGATAAATTTTTTTTTTTTTTGAAAAAAAATGGTTAAGAATAGTAAAGCAAAAAAGAACAAGTGCAAGATGACTTTCATATCCTCCATGTTTTTGCATTAATTGCTGAAAAAAAAAAAAAAAAAGGAATGCCAAAATAAACAGCTGTAGTTGATTGATGCATGGATACGGAATTTCCTTGTGCAGAACTAAATATACAAATACGTATTACATACATATATATACATATATATATGTCTGTATATATCGTATGTGAAATGAGTAATACGTCATCAAAATAAGAATAATGGCCCAAATGTGGTTAGCCAGATTAAGGCGTAGAAAAATATTCAAACAAATACTATACAAGATAGTTTATTGCCATTTCCAGGAGAATGTAATCTTGATTACACCAACGTTTTTTTAAGTAAATTCAAACAATTCTGCCAGTATAATATACCGCTTCAACAGACAATGTAATTTAGTATATATAGAATTAATATAACCAAACATTTGAAATCCGAAAGAAGTATTATAAATACTCTACTTGCAAATATAGAACAAGCTAATGAACTATCAGTTGCACTAGTCATAGAGTCGATCAAGTTGCTAATGCAAAGAAAGCATGTGGAAAGGAAAATAAGTATGTTTTACTTCAGCAAGTAATGCGTCACCTGTAAACGACCATCTTCACCAGCACAAGAAAAGAAGATATCTCCCAAACACCCCAATAACATGGTTAGAAGGTTCATTTCCTTCACAAGACGAGGAGTTAGAGTTGGAACAGTAAAAATTTGCACGGAGAATGTAGAAAGCAGTGGATACTTTTTCAAAGCAGAGTCGTTGCACTCTTTTATGACTTCACTTACAACAGTTGGGTAATAACCTAGAAATACTTTAGCAAATTCATACTTGAAAACAGGTTCTCCAAGCAGTCTGAGGAGCAACTCATGGAGCTTTTTCACAACACCATCAGTTACAAACCTTTCGGCACTAACTAGAATCTCCAATAAACCAGCTGACGAGAAAACCTTCCTAGAAATGAAACTAAGCAAACTCTCACTCTGCTTACAGAACTCTAGAAGCATCTCAACAACCACAAACGTCAGCTCAGTTGCAACCTTCTTACGCTCCAGCTCTGTAGCACGATCACCTGCTCTAGGGTTTTCCTGAGAAATAGTCTCTGCACTCAATAGCTTGTTTTTCCAACAAGCAAAAAGAGCATCAAGAACAGGGCCAACGGAGTTAGCAAACTCCTCCGGAAGGGGTTGTATCTGTTCTGCACCTTTATGCTTTGAGCAAAAGCCTTCTCTCTTCCATGCCGTCACATCCCCACAGTCACAGCAACCTCCCCCCGTATAAATAACCAAGTAATCGTGGTCCTTGTGGTTCCCATTCTGAAAACAGGGAACGCAGATCGCGCAAGTTGGGTCATGCTCACAAGTTTTACACCTATAGGCCAAATCATTATGTCCCCAAACAGCACCACATACGCCACGCTGCCCGACACTCAATTTGGAAAGTTTCTTCAAGGCGGTGGCTGGTTCAGCCTCGAACATCAACCATTGTAACCATAACATGCTCTCACGGAAACGATTATTCATGTTGGGGCCTGCCAATTGTTTTCTAAAGCCTGGCTTAGCTTCAAGAAGAGATTCGGCCACCTCCTCATCGGTAGGTAAGATTGCCGAAACCACATCCGGTAAGAGAGCTTTATCATCCTTAAGAAAACCAAGCAAGCCTCTCTGTTGCTGATCAAGTAACTCCGCAGGTACTCCAAGTAGTATAAGCCTCTGGTCCAGTCCAAAAATTGCAAAAGCAAACATGTCAAAAAAACTAGAAACCCATATCACAACAATCTCACATTCCATTCTCATTACATACAAACTACTACTACTACTACTACTACTACTACAGCGATCACAATAAAATGTATACATTCATCTAATCCATTATGGAAACCAAACCACAAAAAACAGAAAGTGACACACAGAAAAAGGAAAAACAAAATAACATCTATCCATCCATCCATCCATCCATCCTTATAATAATAAATAAAATAAATAAACAAAAGAAAGAAAGAGGGAGGCATGAGGCATACCCGTATGATTCGATCCCGGGGCTTAGATGGTACAGAAGATCCAGCAGGTGAATCGATGTTCATAGTCAGTCAGAGAGAGAAGCCGCCAAGCCAATACAACACAGAGAGAGACTCGAGCGAGAGGCTTCGCTATTCCCCACCGTCTTCCTTGTTCATACAGAATTAGAATTCAAATCAAATTGGAAACCCTAACTCTTTCTTTTCTCTTCTCTTCTTAGTCTCTCTTGAATCCCTAACCTGTTGTTAACCCTCTTCGAACTTCTGTACGTCTCTCTCTCTCTCTCTCTCTCTCTCTCTCTCTCTCTGTGTATATATATATATATATATATATAATTCAATTCAGTTTGCGAGAGACCATTACGTTCGCTCCTCTCTCTCTCTCTTCCCTCTGCGCTTCAACAAACAAACTATTCTATGACGGTTCACCAAGCCAAGCTCTCCTTAGAATAATAATCTCTCTTTACAAACACCACTCCAAACCAAATGAGGGACATATAAATAAATAAATATATAATAATAATAAGTTTTGTATCAAATAGCGACTAAATGATTGATTGCGTACAAGTGATTATTTCAGTTTCAGCCCTCCTATATATATTTATTTATTTGTTTATTATGATACTCTCTCTTCTATATATATATATATATATATATATTTTTTTTTTATTTTTTTTTTTTTGGGGGCGGGGGGGATATTTACCCTTCTCACCCACCGCTTCATATCCTTCCCAGTCACTACTACTACTACTACTACTACTATTATTATGCTTTTGTCTTTGTTACGCTTTGTTTTCATTCTAATTTGTCCTTAATCACTCGGACTCGGTCGGTGTGCTGGTTTTGGTTTGTTTGTTTGGGGTAAACTTGAACTCGGCAGAGTTAGCTTGGGTCGGTCAGGAGTCAGGACAATTCTCCGCCAATTTTTCTGGACCCAACTACCATGATTCGGCCTATGGAACTTTTGGGCCAAATTATTCCCTCACGCCCACTAGACGGGATTAGGCAAGAGATATTACTTAAAATGTGCATTCAAACACGTCTAATTTGGGCCTCTACTCCTAATAATTTATTCTAATCATATGTGCCTCTTAGCCTATCCTATCTCCTCTATATTTTGTTTTGTAAACATAATTAATCATTAAAATTTGCAATAGGCATAGTTCCAAAAACTATTATTATCAACTTTCAAGATGGTCTAACGTAATTTATGTCTAAAAAAATTAAATTTGGGCTGGTATTTGCAATTTTTTTTATTATAATTTACAAAACTGTCAAAACTTATCCAAATATTATCAAAAACATTGAAATTACATCAAAAAATATCGACAAATATCATCTTATCAAAATATTATCGAAAATATCACTTATCAAACTGCATCGAAAAGTATCAAAAATACTACTTTCACTAAAAATTTTGTTAAAATTACTACTTTCGTCGAAATACTGTCGAAAATATACAATCAAAACCTCATTAAAAGTTATTAAAAATACCAGTTTTACCATAAAACTATTTTCATCAAAAATTATCGAAATTTTTGATAATTATCGTGCTTTTTTTGTTAAAACTTACAAAAATTAATCTGAAATGATTTTTCAATACATAAATTACTTTATAATATCTCGAAATTTGGTAATAAACTATTTTAAATTATATCTATTACTTTTAAACTTGATTTTCAATCATTTTTTAAAGATTTGAATAAATTTATTTTACATGCATATTTAATCAAGTTTTAGTTTTTAAAGGGTATTTTCTTCCATATGCATATTTTTTAGATTTTTCTTTAGAGCACATGCCTCTAATTTCCTATATTAGGATGCATATTTTCCCTAATTTCTCTTAGGCAATTAAAATTAGACCCTCCTTTTCTTTTTCTTAGGGAAATTATGCTCAATAACAGTTTGACATTTTAAGTTTTATAACTTAGCAGCTTTCTTAAAAAAAATTTATAGCACTTCAATAATAAAGTTCCTAATATAGCCGTAACTTTTTCAGATTAGTTAAGATTCTGTTACAGAATTTAAACCAGTAAGCTAAAGACTAACCCAAACTAATCACATTTACTTGGTTGAGTTTAAAAGCAGGGTTATTTTAGAAGAAAATTATTTAAACTGCTATGTTTATAAAAAAAAATAATGATTAAAAAAAACAACGACAATAACAACAACTAAAATCGGAATTGCTATTTGTGAAACTAAACCTTCTTCTTTTTCATAAAGAGTACTTAGCCAAATGGTCATAGTTTTTACGTCTACCAAATCGCCATTTTTCAGACACTCACTGCTAAAAAATGATTGAATTTATAAAAAAAATTACAAAATGACTAATTTTGTCAAAAAAATAAAAATTACAAAATGGTTGAGTTTGTTGAAAAATAAAAACTGAAATATATCAAGTTTTGTATATTTATATCAGGTTATAAAAAAACAACCTTATATATTGATATACGTAATATAAAATTGACAAACTGATACAATAATTGATTTAGATACAAAATTGATACATAAGACATTGATGCACAGACTGATGTACTTAATGAAACTATATTCAAGGCAGTTGAATATTTGGGGCCTCAATGTGTAGATTTTGTCGTTACTCCGAATAGACCTTGGAACACTTCTTATTTTGATGAGACGTTACTATTCAGACTTTATCTGTAATTTCCGTTTCCTCCGTAGTCAATTGCCCGATCTGTCGATGAAAGTGTGAACAGAATTAAAAAAAGACAGTTGTAATAGCAATTAGCGGATGTTGTTTATCTCCAAAGAAGCTACGAAAGAATATGTGTTACAATTAACGGCAGTAAATTTACACATAAGTGTT
Organism: Parasponia andersonii; assembly: GCA_002914805.1. Classification (NCBI taxonomy): domain Eukaryota; kingdom Viridiplantae; phylum Streptophyta; class Magnoliopsida; order Rosales; family Cannabaceae; genus Trema; species Trema andersonii. Next base: position 157,321 of record JXTB01000491.1, read on the forward strand.
GGTTTGGTGTTGATGTAATGCGTATGCTGAATGATATCAATAGCTAATAGATTCTCGGATAAGATAAGCATGGGAGTCAGCACCATAATTATTAATAAGGTTCTTTCGACATGAGATTTCGACATGAGACGAGATAAAATTCTTAGAATTTATCAATTCTAAGTAGTATATATACCCATATGGTGGAATATGATTGTTAGTATAAATAATAATAACAATATAAGTTATGAGATAAGATGTATATAAAGATATGATTGAAATCAAGTCTTAAGTAAAAGATTGTTGATGTATGTGTTAACAAAAGCAAAAAAGACAGCCTTAATAATAATAGTAAAAAGAACAGTCGTAATAGCAATAATGAAAATAGGCCGCCATAATAACATTAATAAAAGTGACGTTCTCACTATTTTTCAAGTTCTATAAATACATGCTTCATTTCTTCAGTCTTTTTATCTAAAAAACATAGAAACATTTCAAATTCTAAACATTTCAAATTCTATTTTTAATTAAATATTTTATTTTTTCTTTGTTTCTTTTTTCAAAAAGGATAGAGTTTATTGGTAAAATATAAGGTTTCAAAAAGTAGCAATGTAATGCGAGTTAAAGTATACCTGTGAGAAGGTGTATTAGAATTATTGGGTAAAAAAGATAGAAATCTATACGTGATTATGGAAATTTTTCATATAGTAAAATTATTTTATAAGAGATAGTAATTTTTTTCTTAATTTGAGAGTTTCTATTAACTTCTTGCACTTGCACTGTGAGATCAATTTCTATCGATCGTTATTATTCTCTTATTATTCAGAAATTTTATTTATATTTCATTGAAATAATAGCCTAGACGTGACGAATCTGGTTCTAACTCGATCAACCTTTCTTCTTTTCGCACGCTGATCTCCAAGCTTTCATACAACGCTTTAGCGATCATATATTTGGTCTTTGGAATGTGGCCATTATCACAACATTCTGGATCATTTGGTATATGCTAGAAACCCTATGATTTTTAAGAACAAACCAATTGTGCTTTCTGCTTCGCTGACTGAAGTTTTGGCTGCAGTAAGAGAATCCAACGACTTAATCTCGGGTGGCATGAATAACTCAATCTCGGACCTTATGATTGTAAGGAACCTCCGAGTACCAGGCCGTCCGGAAAATGCCCCTCAATATATCCCAGTCTACTGCCACTTACCCCTTCCAGGTTGGATGAAAGTAAATACTGATGGTGCAACTATGGGAGCCCCGGGACCATCAGGATTTGGTGGAGCTTTTAGAAACTGTAGAAGCTTCGTTGAAGGTTGTTTTGCAGGCTCTTTATCCTCTGGATATGGCCATGTGGCAGAAATTGTTGTTGTTGTTATCAAGGCTATTGAATTAGCTTGAGATAATTCTTGGCATAATCTTTGGATTGAATCGGACTCCTCCCTGTTTGTTATTAATCTTTTGCATAAAAACTCTTTCGACGTTTCTTGGAAGTGGAGATCTAGATGGGTCGTCTGTATCCATAGGCTAACTGTAATTTATGTCCTCTGCTCTCATATTTTCACGGAAGGTGTCCAGGCGGCGGTTCAACTCGCGGCCTTTAGAGTTAATGCCTCTCAAGACCATTGGTGGCACTACTTGCCGATCTTTCTTACCTTTATATTGCTTTCGTTAGTGAGTGGTCTTCTTTTCTTCTACTCTTTTTCCTGACTACCTATTTTCCTAGTTTCTATGTAAGGTCATCGTGTTTGTTGCTATAGGCCTTTTCTTTGCTTTCTTGTGGTTTACCCTTGGGTTGGTTGTATTTAACGTTTGTTCCCTCTTCCTTTTATTTTTTAATAATATTTGTCTTATGGGGTTTGTTGAGTAAAGGATTGGTGAGGTTTTTGGAGTCCAACTTAGTTGGGATCCTTCTTCCTTCTCATGACGCTTTTCTCCCTGTTTGACTTTGTTTTTAAAAAAATATATTCGAGGCAGTTGAATTAATGAGTCTGTTTTGAACTATGGAGCTACTCTACAGTTAATATTGAGTACCTCGTATCTAACATTTAAATATTCGTCAGGGATAAAATCAATTTTAACACTTTGTTTAATTTTGTACATTTTATTTTATTTTAGTTATTATCAATATTTATCCTTAGAAAAATATTTTATAAATTTATAATCTGACATTAATTTAGAACAATTAATTTACTAATATGTTATTTAAAATTTTGAAAATAAATCATATAAACATTAATCCGAAAATAAGGTTATTAAATTATCATGGTAAATTAATTATTCTAAATCGGTAGAATAGTGTAAATTTGTAACAAATTTCCAATCAAATGGTCAATATTAATAATAATCAAAATAAAATGTATAAAATCAACAAAATTTCTATTTCTAAATAGAAAGTATAAAAGGGATTAAATCACCTTTCTAGCACATATACTATGTTAAGATTTTAAGTTGCATGTTCTTCGGATGAGACTACTGAAAGTCGAACCTTGAGGAGTGCTACTTTCTTCCCATCAAAGGTGAAGGACTTAATTCTAATCTGCAAGCCGCATTTATTTATGTTCAGTCCTCTCATATCAGGGTAAACTGCTTCCTACATTGTTATTAGTCAATACGTTGGCACACATGAACTGAATGCGGATGCCTAAATTCCTTCTTCCTAGCACATGAACTTTTCTTACAAGGCTTCACAAATCTGGCAGTTCCCAGCTTCTAATTGCAGCAGTACTCAGACGAGGAAGATCAACGAGAAGTCATTAGAAATGGAATCAAAAGACGTCGAGTCTCGGATGTCTGTATTGGAATCATACTATATAACAATATCCATCAATACTGAATCACGCGAACATTAAGATGCACAAGTCATTTTGGTTATAAAGCTGTTAAAAGAGGAACATTTCCATTACAGTTCAAACTTCCAACCAATAAAAAGGTCATCAAACTCAGATTGTTCGGATCAATGGAAAAAAAGATAAGAAACCCTTTAAGACATGATGCAAAAAGATGAGGTAGATTCAGCAAATTGGTTACCTTCCATTCATTCAGTAGTCCGCGCAACAAGAAAACAGTATACATGTAATAGACACCTTTAATTTAGCATTTCAGAATAGAATACACACAAATATCAACCAAATAAGATATTGAAATTAACATAACCTAAAAAACCAACGAGAAATCCCTACTCAATCCCAGAGACACGACCAAGTATAACACGTCTTTCTACCGGCTGTTGGGCTGATCAGCATGCCTGCTGGATCTACATCCCATCTGCTCTAGAAATTTCGAGAGACGCATGTGTTTCGCAGTCCATTGTTCAGCCAGCTTCTGCTCCTTAGCCTCTGCATCCCTCCTTAGTCCCACTAATTGCTCCCTGTACTCTGCTTCAATCCTCTCCAAAGCAAGCTTCTGCTCTTCCCTTAAAGCCTTCACCTTTGCTTCGATCTCCTCCATCTTCTCCCGCCTCCGGCACGCCTTCTCTGACTCTAGTTGCAACTCCACCCTTCTCAATCTCCACGCCGCCTCCTTCTTATGCGCTGCCCAAGCCCGGTGCCCTTCGTCCAACTCCCTACAACATTCTGCTAGCTCAGACATAATCAAGTTCTCTCCACAAGCAGCAGGGATTGATGCATGAGTGGATGGCAAATTGCCCATTACAAGAGTAGCAGCAGTATCCTGCAGCCAGGGGATAGGTGGAGAAGTCGCAGCAACGGTCGAGGAAGCAAGGCTCAAGGTAACTGAAGGGGACGGTGGCCTCACACCGGACGTGCCATTAGAATTGGATAGCCATGGAGGAAGCAGAGTCGGTGCAGTTGACGAATTTGGGTGATCGGTATGAATAAATCCACCATTGGAAGTTGCCATTAGATGATAACCTGGGGCAGGCCGATCCTTCACTAACTTCTCAGCAAAAGTTTCGAGAATCCTATCGTACTTTCCCTCCTCAAGCGGATCAACTGTCTTAATGTTCTCCTTCTGTTCTCTCTGCTGCTTCTCTTTGAAGACTTCCCACCACTTGCCAAGCCTTTTTGCGGTGCGGCCAGGGACTTCAGCCGCAATTTTCTTCCATTTGTTGCCGTGCTTGGCCTGTAGGCGGATGACGAGACGCTGCTCTTCTTCAGTAAGAGAACCTTTCTTGATACCAGGCTTGAGATAGTTCTTCCACCTTTCTAAACAAGACTTGGCGTCTCTGTTTAAGGGCGTGTTCATGCGCTGTGACACGAGGTTCCACTCCCTCGGCCCATATTGTTTCACATATGCACGTAACAATGCGTCCTCTTCAGATCCCCAACGCTGTCTCTCCTTCATTTCCAGTTACATTCATCACTGTCCATTGCCGCAAATCTAAACTCTTCATAATGTTATCTGGGCAAACACACAACCAAAAATCAAAAGGGTTAGTCGAATTAATGAAGACTATATTCAACAATGGTACAATTTTGTTTCCTACCAATTTGATTCACCCTGGAAGAGTCTTAACATAGGAACAAGAACACATGGGCCATCCAAGTCAGATTCGGAGAAAATTGCAACTCAAATTTAAACAGACGAACAATGTTTACTAATCTCCAGATCATTAACTTGTGATGGCATTCTGAAATATTTAAATCTTAGCAATGTTACTAACTAACTTAAATTTGGGTGAGGTTTTCTCCAAAACAAGATTGAAATAAGTCCTCTAATATACCTGCATTCAATCTAAAGTATAGTCATGAAATCATGGTCATTGTGTCCGCACAAAGGACTTGATAGAATTAATTACACACTACACTACCAACTGAACACTGAATAAATCAAAATAATATAATTCAGAAGTAGACAGAAACACAAAAGTAATTACTATTTTTTTTTTGAAAAAAAAAAAAACAAAAGAAAGAAGGGGAATGAACACCTCAGGAAAAACAAAATTCATAAAAGTTGTTTCTTGATTTCATAAATCTTTTAAGAGGAAACCATGAAAAGTATACATACATATATGATATATACCTTACACAAAGTGTGTAAAAATTTCCTGTTACTTTCACAAAAACTCCCACTATTCGCTATGCTATAGCTAAAGAACAACTCATGCTCTCGGCATTTGTTAAAAATTAAAAAAAGTAGTCCGCTTTGATTTTAATTAGTGTTGATTGAACATGAATCCAAAAAAATACCCCAAAAATCTCAAAATCTGTTAGTTTTGTTAATTTGAGAACTTAATATGAGAAAAATAAAAAGAAGAAGCAGATATTAATGTACGCTTATTTCAATATCAGCATTTCATTACAATTAAAAGAAAACACAACTCAACATTTGCTTGCGGATAAGACCCATAAAAATAAAAAAAAAATAGAAACTTTTGTATAAGCTTTAACCCTCCAAGGTCCTAGTAAAGTAAAAGGTTTTATTTTTCTCAGTAGAAGAAAACCGAAAACCGATAACAGGAATAAAATAACATCAAATTAAATTGAAGAAAATCTATTCTCTTGAAAATTTAAAAAAAAAAAAAAAAATTTAAAATGACGACTTGTTTCACATCTTACTCCACTATATAAGTATAAAATAAATTTAGAAGAAAAATGAAAACAAAAGAGTAAAAACAAAAACAAAATTTCATTTATCATCATCAACTTGAAAAAAAGCAAAAAAAAAAATAGCCGATTGAACCGAAAACCATTAGCTTGTTATGTACAAAAAAGTTGAAAAGGGTTACACACTTATGTAATTCAAGCGATACTCAAAACCAAGCTCTGGTTCTTCTACGCATCTCCTGTGCTATACCCACATTTGAATGGAACAGAGTTTATTATACTACTAGTACTACTCCTCCAAAATATAATAAAACTGAAGAAGAGAAACAAACCCCAAAATATAATAAAACCACACCCAGCAGAGCCTAGAGAGTAGAGAATGGAGAGAGAGAAATAGAAAGAGAGTAGGACAAGAGGCGACTAGACTAGACTATAACAAGATTAGACCAAAAAGAGAGTGAGTGAGAGAGAGAAAACGATCTTACTGACGGTGGGCGGAAAAGGAGGGCACGCGAATGGCGAGGTAAAGAGGCCGCACAGGTTTTTCCCTCTTTTTTTCTTTTTTTCTTTTTTTCTTTTTTTTTTTTTTTTAAGGAAGATAGAGAGAGAGAGAGGGAGGGTTACGTATTTTAGGCAATTTGATACCGTAAGCTACGATGATACCCAGAAACGATCACCACCATAACCATAACCAGCATCAACCATGTACTCTTCTGCTCTTTCCTCCTCAGTCCTCTCCCTGCCCTCTTTCAACTTTCATTTTCATCTTTCACAATTCACTTCACACACACCACACACCTCTGTATAAACACATGCATATATATATATATATATATATATATATATAAAATAATAGGGTCTTAGCTCATTAGGAACCTAGAGAGAGAGAGAGAGAAAAGCCTATTAGTCTTTGACAGAGCCTCTCTAATCTTTCTATCTGCAACTGCCAGCATCAGCAGACTGGTAGAGAGAGAGAGAGAGAGTGAGAGAGAGTGAGTGAGTGAGTGAGTGTAATGTTTTTGTGTGGTGTGTTATTAGTAAGCAAGCGTTGGCAGTGGGTGTACGCTCGATTTCAGCGCTTAAAATGCGCCCTCTTCCGTCATTTCGCTCCCCCCTGTACCGTACGGCCTCATTCTCTCTCTCTCTTTTTATTATTTACCCCCTCAATTTTTATTTTTATTTTATTTTTATTTTTTAATAACAATGCCTGGACCTGCCTGTGATTCTTACTACATCACAGGTCAGATAAGACCGGCCGACTTACCCCAACTTTTTCATAATTTCCACTTCTTTAATGAGAAAACTAAAATACAAGTACGGCCTAGGTATCCATTGTATGTATTGTATTGCATGTTTTCACATATCATGATGCCTTGCCTCTATGGTCACGCAATCACTCCCTCCACTAAATTCTTCTTCATTTCTATTTTCTCTCTTCAATTTCACCACAAAATATATAAAATTAAAAAAAAAAAAAAAAAAGAAAGAGGATACAATGATTAGGTGTAGAATAAATAAACGAATGAACCCAAATAAAATTGGGAGAGCAATTGGACAAAATGACACTCTTTTTTTTATTTTTTTCCAGTGAAGGTTATTAGAAAAACAAAAAAGTAGTATATTATTGAAATCAATCATGGGACGCATAGAACGAAATCCAACCGTCCATATATGGCATTATGATGATCATGCAGGATGATACTAGTTACTAGACAGCAACACCGTGGAGCTCTCTGTAAAGAAAAAGACAAAAGTATTTGGACAAGAATATTAGTTTGATTTGATACCGTCAACTCAAGCAACGGTTGTTATTGTGTGCGACTGAATGCAGGGTAGGATGATGTAGGACTGAATGATATATATATATATATATATATATAGGATTAGAAAGGTAAAGGGGAGTGGAGGGGTACAGAGAAGATACCGTAGGGTAGAGCGTAGGGGAAAGAGAAGAGCTATCATTAGGAAGGAGAGGGGGGGACTGTACTCCGCGTTTCGCGGCACAAGGAGACTACTCTGATGGAGACGCGACCTTCTCTGTCTTCTGTTCTGCACCTCTGTTTTCTCAGTGATACGTTACGTCCTCTCTCTTTTTCTTTTTCCTTTTTTTTTTTTTTTTTTTTTGCTTTTTAATTCCTTCTCTTACTATGTATATAAGTATCTACGACGTTGGTGGCCCTCGCTCATTTTTCCCACCTTTCCATACTCGATTAGGGATGATCAGAAGCCGCGCGGTTCAATTTAATTTAATAACAGAATTCGGATATTTAAATTTGTACCGATTAAATTAGATCCAATAATTAAATTCTGTATTTATGCGGATCATATATTTTTTTATTATTTTGAAAATTAGTCGATCTAATTCAATCCATATATTTTTAAATAAAATATATATTATTTAATATTTTGAGTTTAAATTAAATTTAATTTTAGATTATAATAAATTGCTTTTAATTTTATATATATTTATATATGATCAATCATCAGCTAAATATGTAAAAAAAAAAAAAATTAATTTGTGCTAAAATTAAATAATTTAAGACAAAAAAATGACATAAAACCTAATTTTAAAAATTTATTTATCTTACCTGAAATAATTGGTTTAAAGTAACTGATCCAATCCATATATTTGCAGATTAGATTGAATAAATTTAAACATTTTGTGTGAATTAGATTATATGAGAAATCTGAAATCTAGGTTAATGCGAATTAGATATAAATATACTAAAAAAAAATGTAAATGCAAATTAGATATAAATATACTAAAAAAATATGAATTAGATCAGATGAATACCCTTATGCTTAATCTATCTGTCTTTTTTCTTTTATTTTAGTTAGTCTTAACCAATGGATAATTTTCCAACTACTTTTATGATTCATGTCGCTTTTGTTCAAGGAAAAACAAAGCTGGTGTTCTATTAAGATTTTTTTAGGAACCATATAGATAAATGTGTAGCCAATTATAGTAGTAAAAAAATACGTGTTTATGGAAAAACAAAGCTGGTGTTCTCTTAAGTGTTGGATCGGTTTTTCATCAGCGGTCCACGTGTCTCTGAACTGCTGATGCTATGTCCTCCAACTGTCCACGTGTCCTTGCTATTCCAAAGTGCTCTGAACTTCAGGCAGGATCGGAGAGGCGGGGGTGGTCACCTGCAAAGACTCTCCGATGCTTAAGTCAGTGGTCTTTCTTTGATTCAGGGTAACAGTGATTTAGTTCTATATGAGTATATCTTTGTTTCTTGCTCGTAAACTTTTAAATGTTTCTTTTTGTTTGCGTACATGCCTTCTCTTGGGGACGCACAGCTCATATATATATATAGTACTGAGATTGTGAACCTCCTGGTTCTCAATCTTAGGACCGAATACCTTTTTCCTCAAGACTTTCTCTAGAGGTCACGGGCCGAGATTACCGTGATCCCCCTTGCACCGCTGTGGCCTAGTTTCTGCCGTCCCCTATGGCTCGAGTCTGTCAAGGGCGAGATTTGGACAAATCGTCGTTCTATCAGGACAGCTTGCCGCCTGCACACACCTACTCAAGATCGCATTTAATACTCTATCTGGGTCTGGAGCTGTGAGTTGCTTTCCATTGCATTCTGGTGGAAGACCCTTGGGGCTTCTGACCCCCAGCTGTCGAGGTAAGAATCGGACTGGGCCGGGTCCATCCAGGGTCTGGGATGGGCTCGGCCCTATCCTCGAACAGCCCAATAGCCGATGTGGTACCACGTCCGACTCGCGTGGCCCTTAGCTAGTCACTCTCGACATATGTCAGACGGTAGGCCCCGTTTGTTACCTGTTCTGCCACTTAATCGTCCACATGGTATATGATTTGGGAACGGGTCCCACAACTGCCCCCATTTCCCTACTTGATGGATTCGTATCCATCAAGTGGGGAAATCATTTCTCTGTTCTTCCAATTTGAGGGATACACGTGGCTCCTCCTTACCGATGCGGAAGCACGCCATCCTATGTCACAAAATTTTTTAAATTTCGAAGTTCCGACTGTTCGGTCTCCTTTGCTCTCCCATTTCCCAGAAAAACTCTTCGGCTCCCCCTCTATAAAAGCTGCATTTATGCTCATTTGCTACTTTATTAAAATCTTCAATTATTCCAAACTCGCAAAATCTTAGGGTTCCCGACTTCTCCCCTTTAAAGAGACTTTTTCTCTTTCGACTGTATCCAGAACGATGGTCTCGAATCAAGATCAGGAATTGCGCTCCATCGTAGATTCGGAGTTAGATTCACTGAGGAGACAGCTCTGCCTCCCCGGCGGAGTGACGCTGCAAAGGGTCGAGGGCCCCACTGATTGGTATCTTCGTCCCTCTGCCCTTGAAGGCTCTATTATTTTGGGCAGAAAACATCTGGAATGGCTGCGATTCCCTCTTCCTCCTCTGATCCACCAATTCTTTGCTTTGACGGGGATCCATCCGATGCAGTTAAACACAAACAGGGTCATGATTCTGATGGGGCTTTCCGCCCTGTCAGTTCTCTATAACTTGCATATCGACCTGGAGGTAGTATTTTATGCTTACAAACTCACCTTTATCCCTAAAAAGAGTTTCTACCCCACCTTTTACCTTCAATCGCTTCTGGAACGTCACATCTTCTAGGGCTTGTCGAGGTCAGACAAGCAATGGGACTCCCACTCTAGGCTATACGCCGTTGGAGTGGCGTGGTGCTCCCCTAGGGTAAATGGAGAGCACTTCCAAATTCTCTCAGTTTTCCTGCAAAGTAAGTGCTAGGTCGTGATTTTTGGGTCTACGTTCTCCTCGTCTGTTATTGCTCACGTTATTTTGTCTTGTGCAGCCTCTGCAGAAGAAAACAAGTTCGAGCCGCATTTGTCGGTGGGGCGGCTCAAAGGCCTGGAAGAGATCGTCATCTTCGGATCTCCTGGAGGCTGCCGACATATCCAGGCCATCCTCAACCCCCTGGTGATGAATATAATGCCCAGGATGGTCTTATACCTTCCCTTCCCCCTGGACACTTGGGTTATCACGAAACACCTGCGGAGCTGACTTAATGCCTCTGCCCTGAACTGATTCTGCCAGGACAAGCACGACCGCATCCCCATGGTGGATCGTCAGGTTATGGCTTCAAGCCAGTTGGCGGGTTCTAACGACCTGGTAGCGCCGACTAGCCACGAGCTCGAAGAGGCTGTGAGGTTCGTGGCCGAAGAGTGCATCAGGCTCCGTAGGGAAGAATCCGCCGCCCCTAAGAGGGCTAGAGGTGGGTTCATTTCCACATCCTTGAGCTTCGTCGATCAGGTTATGACCGTGATCTAAATATGTTGCTTGTTTTCTACAGGTTCTAAGACGGGCCCATCGGCAGACCCCTCCCCCGTCAAGGGGGGTACTGTTGGGCATAAGGCTCGCCCCAAGGCAACCGCCGGTCATTGTCTCGTGGTGCCTTTAGAGGATGAAATGCCCGTGGTCCCTCGCTCTAGAGCAAGCGGACCTCCGTCTGGGGAGGCGTCGGCCGCACGGGTCGTACATGGCAAGGAGATGCCCCTGAGTCTGTCCAGGGGGTCTGCTGTACCAACCTCTTCCTCCCCCAACTCTGGTTTGAAAACGAGCGCAGGGTCGAATGCTTCTCATCTAGGTGGGGAGATCGCCGAGCTCAGTGGGAGGGCTTTGAGGTTGAAATCTCGGCTGTCTTCCCCCCCTCCAGTCCCAATAAAGCGACGCCACGAGGCCGGCTCATCCAAAGAAATAGAGAGCCCAGCGGAGAAAAGGGGAAGGGTCGCCCCTTCTTCTGACAGCGATAATGACGGGGCCATGCTGACTCTCCTGAGGAGAAGAAGGTCCACGCGCAATGTCTAGTCGGAAGGCATCCAAAAAGCTCATTCTGCCGAATCCCGCCGTCGCATCTACCATTTGGTCAATTCTTGGTAGGGGGAAGCTATCCTTCGGATAGGCCTTGTTCAGGTTGGTGAAGTCTAGTCGCCGTTTTTCTTTTTCACCACCACCGGGTCGGAGAACCAACACGGGTACACGCATTCCCTGATCAGACTGTTCTCCAGTAGCTTCTCCACCTCCTTGTTGACCGCCCTGTTTTTCTTTGGTGCAAACCTTCGGGGTTTCTGCCTGACTGAAGAGAAATTAGGGTCTATGTTCAGCCGGTGACAGGTGTGCGTGGCGTCTATCATGGGCATTTCATCGTGGGACCATGCGAAGACGTCCTCGTTCTGCTTTAGGAATCCCAACATTTTGTTCTTTTGCTTCTCGGGCAATAAGGCTCCGATTAGAACCACCTTCGTCGGTTTTGCCTCTTTCAAAGGGACCGCTACCAGCTCCTCGATCGTGGCTTCTGGACCGTCAAACTCCTCTTCGATTCGCTTCATGTACGCTGGCAGGCGGTCCTTTGACTGCTATCCGTCCCCGGTCGAGGCGCTTGCACTCGCGTCGGCTCCCCTCAGGGCGGTTGAAAAGCATTTCCTTGGGGAGGCCTGGTCTCCCTTGATGTCTATCGTATAGGTACCATCCTTTGATAGACATCTTAGGACCTGGTGGAGGATGGAAGTGACCCCATACATGGCGTGGATCCATCCCTTTCCAATGATGACGTTGAAGGAGGACTGGCAGTTAATGACGATGAAGTCCACGTCCAAGCATCTCTCAGCAGCACAGACCTTTAGGGCCACGACGCCCAAGGGGCTGACCTTAGTGCTGTCAAAAGCGAACAGCGGCTGACAGGTTGGCCTGAGTGCGCTTCAATCCAGGCCCATATTCTCGAATGTGCTAAGGAACAGGATATCGACGCTGCTTCCACCGTTGACTAGGACCCTTCCGACTAATACAGAGCCGATATGTAGTTTAATCACCAAGGGGTCGTCGTGAGGCAGGCGTACCGTAGTCAATTCTTGCTGGGTGAAAATGATGGGAGCGGCAGAGGCGCGGCTTTCTTCCATCATCAAATGGTTGACGGAATGGCCCATCCCCCTCAGGCGCTTCATCCTTCTTTCAGCCCTTTTGAGGCATTTTTCCTTCTCCTCTTGATCCTGGGTCGGCTCTGGCCTGCCCATAATGGTCGGCACTATCCTCAGGGTCTGCTCTTCTGATACAGAGGCCTGGGTCTGCTTCCCCTTTTCAGGCTTGGAGATATCTTCCTACGGCTAAGTTCCGCCGGATTTCACATACTGTTTCAACCTGCTGGCATGGATCGCCATCATGACCTGTGCATAAAGGTTGCAGCAATGGATGGTGTCGTGCCCGTAGTCTTTGTGAAACTGACAGTACCTGCTCCTATTCTTCATGTGCTCAGGGATGCTAGATTTGGGCGAGTCTTTGAAAATGCCCATGTCCTTGTTTTAGAGGTAGATCATGTCGATCGGCGTGTTGATCTCATACTTCGGCAGAGGGTCGCGGGGCATCTTCCTCCTCTTGCCACCTTCTTGACTGCCTCGAATACGGGCTTCCTATTTCGGAGTCGGCCCTTGGTCCGGTGAGGGCTTCTTCACCCCTTGCGAGGCCGGGGTTTGTACCGGCGACGTTGTTATCACGGCGGAGGTTTTGGGCAACTTCTGGTGGCTTTCCAGCACCTTGAATACCCCTTCCGACTTCACCTGAACGTCCGCCATATCGTACGGAAGATTCAAAAGGAGATGGTCTGATAGCATTGATCTTGGCTGCAGGCTCCTGATGAATGAGCCTGCGGCTTGGACCGAGTCAGCGTTATGAACTAGGGACATCACCTCCAGGAAACGCGACAGGTACTCTCTCGGGGACTCATCTGCGGCCTGCTCCAACCGGTCAAGGTCTCGCATGGTTCTTTGTTGTCTCCAGGCACCCGTGTACTGCTTTAGGAAAAGTTTGTAGAAATCTTCGAACCCGTTTATGGATTTCTCCGGGATCTGTCTGAACCATAGTAGGGCTAGTCCCACCAGGATCGTAGAGAAGACTTTACAGGTCACAGTTTCGTCCCTGGTTTCCAAGGCTATCTTCTGTTGAAAGTGGTATATGTGATCGAGGGGGTCAGTTTTCCCCTCGAACGGCTTGAATATCGGGGTCGTGAATTCTCTCAGCCTGGGCTCCATCTGGATCCAGTCGGCGAAGGCCGTCTAGTTGATCCCTCGCACAGTTTGCTCTGCCAGATCGTCAGGGGTCAGGCAGTGATGAACCCCGAGTCTCTTACTCAACTCTACCATCATTTCTTGCTTCCGGTCGGAAGGCGTACCTCCTGGGCTTCCATGGCATCTTCTGCCCATCGCCGCCCCAGTTTGGAGGAATCTCGTCTGGCTTTGCCGCGCCCCCTGCATCCGCGATCCTGATGGGGGGGAACTTCCCCTCGCGGTTGGCTTCTGAATTCTTGTTGTACCTCTTCATCAAAATCTTCTCTCCGCTGGCTCCTGGCTTCGCTTGCCAGCAGCTCTTCGAGGTAGGCGTTGTCTCTGCACACCTCTGCGACTTCGTTCCTTAAACTCAGGATGGCCTCGTGGGCCATCTCTGCCTTCCAGTTTGCTTCCGTCAGGGCAGCGAGTATCTGATCCAACTTTTGCTCCAAATCTGGTCGTGCTTTTCGGGAGCTCCCTTCATCGTCGAAACATGTGCTCCTGGTTGTCATCCTCGAGGGTGTCATTCGACGTTGTATAGGCTTTTGTTCAGGGAGAGCGCGATTGTGAGTCTCCTACTCTTTTTCTCACGCTCGACCGTTTCCCACAGACAGCGCCAAACTATTAGATCGGTTTCTCACCAGCCGTCCACGTGTCCTTACTATTTCAAAATGCTCTGAACTTCAGACAGGGTCGGAGAGGCGGGGGTGGCCACCTGCAAAAACTCTCCGGTGCTTAAGTCAGTGGTCTTTCTTTGATTCAGGGTAGCAAGGATTTAGTTCTATATAAGTATATCTTTGTTTCTTGCTTGTAAACTTTTAAATGTTTCTTTTGATATGTGTACATGCCTCCTCTTGGGGACGCACGGCTCCTAGTTCTCAATCTCAGGACCGAGTACTTTTTTCCTCAAGACTTTCTTAAAAGGTCACGAGCCGAGATTACCGTGATCCCTCTGTACTACTGTAGCCTAATTTCCGCCGTCCTCTATGGCTCGAGTTTGTCAGGGGCGAGATTTGAATAAATCGTCATTCTGTTAGGACGGCTTGCAGCCTGCGCACACCTACTCAAGATCGCATTTAATGATCTGTCTGGGTCTAGAGCTGTGAGTTGCTTTCCATTGCATTCTGGTGGAAGATCCTTGGGACTTCCGACCCCCAGCTGTCGAGGTAAGAATCAGACTGGGCTGAGTCCATCCAGGGTCTGGGATGGGCTCGGTCCTAACCTCGGACAGCCCAATGGCCGATGTAGTACCACGTGCTAAATTACAGATAAAGAAAATAAAACCTAACTAATAATCTTAATTTATAAAGTAAAGAAAATACTTATACTCCCTATATCAAATTCCCAATCTACTACTGGAGTTCTACTCTATCCTATCCTCCCACCCATCCACTGGGCCCCGTGGGCATAAAAGAAACAATTAGATTTAGACCACGTTGTTCAAGGCTTACCGAAACATGAATTTATGATAAATCATATCATTACCATAATAAATAAATATAACATTGCATAATTTTAGAATGAAAAAAACTCGATAACGTTTATTGAAAAACCTACATTGTAGGTGTAAATATTCCTCGGAGAGAGAGAAGAAAAACTAGGAATAATAAAGAAAGTGATATGACACGTGAAATATGGAGGATATCGTAAAATTGAGGGAGATCCTCTCTAATCTTTATGTTGGCCCACCACACCTACGAAAAAAGGTAACTTTTTTTGTGGTCATGAAATGGTTTTTCTTTTTTTTTTTATTTTTTTTGGGATAAAGTCGTGAAATGGCTTCTTGGAGTTGGGATTGTGTCATAATCTCCTAGAGATAGATACCCTTCTATTCCTACCTATATTTACCACCGTTGGATTTTTAACCCAACAAATAAACAGAATATGGAATGTGATATGATTAACCATGCATTGGGAAAATACCTGCAGTAGTAGTAGTACTGATATACCCATTCAGTCGCACAGTAGACAACACCTCCTTCGGCTAAGGCTTCAACAGAATAAGAAGAACACAGTTAAAAAAAATAAAAATAAATAAACCTTACATATTTTTTCTTTTTCGCTAAACGAAACATTACGCAATAATATACGATACTCACATTCGTGATATATTTACGTATTCAGTTCAACGTATCTCATACACTACTAATGCTAAATTTTAATAATTTGCTAAAACTAGTGTCTCCAATAATTACACCATTTTATATTGGAGAGTGGTCTTATATATTTGAAATATCGAGAAATTCCAAATGTCTAAAAGTATCATACTAAACATTAACTAATTTATAATCGCATAATTAGCCTAAAACATCCTTCAGTATTTTGAACCAGTATATATTCTTTTTGAAATCTGATTTAATTAATAAATCGTGAATTATATTCACAAATAGACAGTATTAGACTAATAATAATAAAAAGTATAATTATCACGTACTCACGTTAAATACGACCTTTGACTACTTGTGATATATGTCATTCGGCAATAGTAATACACCAGTTAGTTCAGTTGCATTCTAGAGACAAAAACACTTTTTTTCTATTATTATTATTTTTGCCTATTGTCTAGACATATGGATTTCACTTAAATATCTCAAATTTTAACAATATAATAAATTATTGTTGAAATACATACATGCCATTTAGTAAAGAAGAAAAACATGAAGATATGACTCTAAAAGCATAAAACAGAGTGAAAAAGAGCTCATTGTTCTACATTTTAATTCAATAAATAGATATTGTCACTAAAAATGATTACAAATTCAAGAGACGAAGAGAGTTTGATTTATGATCATTACTAATTAAAGTGGAAGTTTTTGTTTTTAAAAAAAAAATATATATTTCCTATTTTATTTATTAATGGAAAAAAATTGCTTTTGGGAATAAAAATGATGCAGGAATTTGTAAGTGCTAATCTAAAAGTTGCAGTAATTTGAGATAGGGATCCCTATATATACTAGGGTATTTTGTATAATTATACCTTGAAGCCAAAAATTTGATTATAATGACAACTTAAAAAAAAATAGAGAACTTGTATAATAAAAGTGGAAAAAAAGGATAGAAGCTAAGGCTGCAAAGGGGTTTAGGGATTGGTGAAACAGTGGAAAGATAAGGGGTAATTGAAAATGGGAAGTCCAGGGTTTAACCATCACTTCTCTGACTCTGACCTTTTCCCTTCCTCCCACCAAATTGGTTCGGTGAAAGGGAAACATGAAACATCCCATTCTCATTATTATTTCCCTTTCCTCAAATTCTCTCCCCCTATTTTTTTTTTTTTTTTTTCATTATTTCTATTTGTTTAAAACCTACGTTCCTTACTACTGTCATATCAAATCCATGACGTTGATTTTCATTTAAGTAGTAACCACGTGTATTACAACAATTTTCATAGTGAAACCCTTCTTAATTTTCATTCAAGAAAGTTATAAGCTTATCATGTCACGATGTTTATATTAATATTAGTAATTCTATTAAAAAACCTTTTACTAAATAATATTTATATAAATCTATGAAGTTATTTATTATTTAAAAGATTGGGATATTGATTGTGACATGACGTGTAAGACATTTTTAAAAATTCTTTTTTCATTTTTTTTTTGGTTTTCATTTCTATTCTATAGTTTTTTTTTTTTATTCTCATTTTCTTTCCTCATTAATTACCTCTCGTTACTACTATTACCAGCTATATATACAAGTATAGTTCTCTTTCTTTTTTTAAATTACTTTTCTGTATGCTTCTTTTTTTCCTAGGTTAATTATATGATAAAAACTAATTTTCTTTGACTAAAATAATCCTATAACTTATCTAATTGTATAAATTTTCTCTCCTTTACCTTAATACTTTTTTTTATATATATACGGAGACTTACTTTAAGTTAGGATAACACTTCTTTCAAAATAATAATAGTAATTATAATAATAATATATGAAAAAACAATACATAGATTCGTGGTAAAAGGGTTGTTTTCTTTTTCCCTCGTATAATTTTGGATTTTTTTATTTCCTAGTTAATTATTTTCCACTTCTACTGATCACATGTAAGGTAAATTAAATTCTGTCGATATTTACTTTAATTAAATTATGGCATAATTTTATAATATCAATTAAAATCATCTCTAATATATACCAATTTTTCTTTTCCTTTTACAACATGATTCACAAAAAATTCTTTGTAGCCTAGAGTTAGTACTACCTATGTTATTTTCTCTTGGTCTTGAAAAAGTTGTATAATGGGTTTTCTTAGCCTTTGGAACTATCATTATTATTGCCTTTTTTTTTTTTTTTCCTTATGGAGTCATATGCATAAATGGATGTAAATAGGATACTAACGAGTCGTATTTATGAAACTTTGATTTTTATTTAATCTTAAAATTAGTCGAATATATATATATATATATAGGCTATCAATCCAGTATATACTTTTTTCTAACTTATTTATATGCATTAATCTGTCAAATTAAATTCATCACGCACGTCTTTTTAAGATAAATGAAAAATAGAAAAAATATTAAATAATATATATTTATTGTTATTATTTTTTTATAACTATTTAAGTTATAATAACCATTAGATAATCTAATGACTAAAAAATATAAACTATATATATATATAAGTAATAAAGAGATTGCTTTGATTTTTTTTTAATAATTTTAAAAGTAGCAATATATATGAAACTAATAAATACTAATACTTTTTATTAAATATTTTTTCTTAAAAATTCCATTCCAATTTTGTTTTCTTAAAAAGTCATTCCAATAACTTATTTTTGCCTCAATGAAAATTAGAATAAATAGAATTCATCCCTAAAAGAATTAGAATGAAATAGTTGTATGTAAATTTAACTTACTATTATAATAAGTTATTTTCAACTTAATCAAAATACTTATCTATGGAACAAAAACAAAAATCTTAATTGAAAGCTCTCCCAAATATAAAATAATATAAATATATATATATATATATATATATCTATATTGGATTAAGAACTTATATATATGATTACGAATCAAATGTTTTGGCTCACTTCCTACGAGTTTAACTTATTTGGAAGACTAATTTTTCCTTTTTGGATGATTAGTGAACACACATATATTAAAGTTGGGATCTTGAGCTAATTGAATTCTTATAGTTGCATACTACACTTCGTCAAGGGCTTTTTTTTTTTTTTCCATAGAACTTTTATAATAGCAGTTTTGAAATTTAAATATTATCAAATAGCATGTAACTATATATTTTGAAGAGCTTTTACCAAGATTAACCTTGATATGCTTCTAAATCTCAAATAATAGATAAATAAACTAGGAACAAATAAAATTCACAATAAAAACTGTTATAAACTAAAAATGGGATAAGGATATTTTTATACTTTGCATTTTGATTGTTTGTTCGCTTTATAACTCATGTTTTGGTTATTATCTATGAGTTTTAAATTTAAAATATGTAACAAATTTATATACTCTCTTTCTTAAACATCAGTTTTAACCATTGAGTTAACCGAAAATTTTTTAAACTTTAAAATATATATTTAAAAGGTTATTTAAATTTAAAGCTTATTTGAAATTAATAACTGAATTAATAAATATTAGAACAAAATTTAGGCTTTTGCATTTTAATTAATTTTTCAATATTTTTTATTTCAGATATTAATTTTAATTATACTTAAATTTTAATTATCTTTAGTATAATAGACACAAAAAAAAAAAAAACTCATGTTTTTTCACTAATATCAAATAAACCTATATCTTTTTATTAGTATCAAATAAAATATTTTATTTGTACTTTTTAATAAAATTTCACCATATCCACATGTATAGTTAAAATTAGAGTTTAAATTATTGAAAATGAATATTTTTAACTTTAGAAAGATAATAGAATTTATAAAAAAGAAGTTCTATTTGTTTGAAAGTTGTTATTATTGAATTCCTAATAGATTATAGATAATTTTTCAGTTCATATAGTTACCTTCTGGCTAATTATATGGATGCTAATAGACAATTATAAAGAATAAAAGTCTTAATGTAATAATTTTTAGCTCTCATTTTGACTATATATGGATCCGGTGAGATTCGATAGATTAACACAAATAGACAATTTTATTTGTTATTAATGAAAAATGGGTGGGTTTTTTTTTTTTTTGCTAAAAGACTAAAAGAGATGGGTTTTTTATGATATTATCCTTTATTTTTTTTATTCATATATCATTAAAGTTTAAAACGTATTTTGGTAACTAAATATTCAAAACTGGTATTTCCATATTGAGGGTCAAGGATACAAGCCCTAATAATTGGTCAAAATTAATATTTGACTCACAAGGAGTATAAATTTATTATCTGAAAGTCAACATTGATAATAACTAAAACGTAAGATGCAAGCTGAACAAATAGTCAAAATATAAAGTAATAAAATGTAATTAATCCTTAGTAGAAGGTAACGAATGACTAGGAACTGGGGAAATTGACATATGTAGCAGTAATTTGGATTAAAATGGCTATTTTATAAGTGTTTTGAAAAATAATTTTTCTAATAGTGTAATAGTATTGTGTGACATTGTCTGACAGAGATTTACACAATTTGTGACTATTAATTATTTATAAAAAATCATAATTTTATAGTCACAAATTATACGACCTCTTACACATACAACACTATAACAGTGCTAAAAATGTTATTTTTATAAAACACTTCATTTTAGTATAAATTACTGCGAGTCTACGAGTCAGGTCGATTTCCCTAGGAACTGCTATCAAAGCCCACCTTTGTTGGTCGTATTTGGACCCAAAAACACGTTTTCAACTCAATTCGAGTTTTAGGCCCATGAAGGCCATGATGGGCAAGACCTGGATTACCATCGAGTGCACTAACAAGTGTCGTGACAGTTACACCTAAAGTACACGTAGTCAGTCACAAGCTCTTCACAGCTGGCATTCTTAATGGTCAAAGCCGTTTTCTTATCTTTTATTTTTTTATTTTTATTTTGTTACCAATAATTATAGCTAATTTAACATTGAGATCATGCCTTTAATTTTAACAATTCCTATTAACAGATTCAGTATAGAGTGTGTCGTGCTTTGTCAAATCCAAAATTAACCATGTAGCTATATACCTATACTCAAAACTACACATGATCCAACCTAATATATTTACAAATAAACTCAAATAACATCTCAGACTTAATCTTTTTATATAAACAAGTCGTATTATCAGATATATTAACATATTTGACATAAATGATTTAGAATAAACCAATTTAACATATTTGACGGGAATTCATATATACTATATACTTTTAAAATACAAATGCATGCAAAATAAAACCAAACAAAAAAACAAATATAACTTATGAAAGAATACAATACAGAGAATAAAACAAGTCCCAACACATGACGACAAAACTCTCTTTTCTAATTAAATTTTTTTTAATGGGATCCTATAAATGTTAGACCGAAAAGTAATGCATTTATTAAATGGCTAATGTTATATCAAGTGATTTTTTTTTTTTTTTTATTGAAATCGACCTATTATTTGTCGTGTTTCACATGTCAACTCTGTATATAAATCTGTTAAATTTGTTTAGATTTCGAGTCATCTCACATCTTAAATTGCTATTCATGTCTATAGATTAGTAACAAGGTACATAAAGAAAACTTGTTAAATTTATGCAGATTTCTAGTTATCTCACGTCTTAAATTGCTACCCATGTCCATAAATTAATAACAAAGGACATAGAGAAGACATAAAGAACATAAACTTGAATTTAACTAGTTGCATCGATTATTGGTCGGGAAAAAATAATTAAAAAAAAAACAAAGAAAAGGGAAATGGTTCAAATGGACAAGAACTTATAACAAAATCAACCAATTTTGGATTTATTTTAAATAAATGTTCGTTATTGTAACAAAATAAGTATATATACTAAATATAAAATATAATATGATTAATATATTCAGTACATGACTTTAAACAAGTATATAGATAGATATATAAATATTTGGTCATTTAGTTATAAAAAGAGAAAAATTATTATTTATTAAATTAGCTATAAAAAGAGAAAAATTATTTTTTATTAAAATAGAGTTTAAAAATAGACACACATTCTAATTTCTCAACGGTATGAGATAGTAGTGTTTTCAGATGAGATGCTTTATTAGACTACCTTACAGATGATTTTTCCAAGACTGCCTAAATTGTTTCAGGTGATGAATCGACCAAAAATCATTTTGACAAATAGGAGAGACGGGAGAAAATGTTCAATATATATATATATATATGAAGAAAATCACATATAATCTGTAATTTTTGGGCATTTAAATTTTTATAAACCTTATTTCACCTTCCCCTCCCACAGATTCCTCTCCATTGTCACCAATAAATTTTGAAAGTTTCTTTTTTATGGAGAAAAAGGGTAAAAAAAAAATGATATTTAAAATAGTCATTAACTTAGTAATTATTTCAAAGTGATCGCTGAAATAATCGAACATGACGACTTAATTAATGACATCGAAATACTAACGAAATTAGATAGTGACAATCTAAAATTATAAATAAATGGCACCAATTTAGTAGGTATTTTTTTTACCTATACGTAAATATCATTTTAACCAATAAAAATTTATCATATATATTTTTTTATAATAAAAAGTAAAAGAGATATATAGTATTAACGATGTACGTCTTTTCATGCATCTTATTATAGTCATTAGATCACCATTAGATGATGATCAAATGGCTAAAAAAATACCTACACATAGGTAAAAAAAATATTTATTAGATTAACAATCATAAATGATTATCTAAAAAAGCATTGTAACCAATAAGTTGGAAAATCGGAGAGAAACTTTTTTGGGTAGTTTTTCTTTAGTTTCTCACAACCGTAATTTGGAAAACCTATTTATTTACCTCACAAACACAAAAAAAAAAAAAAAAAATCCTAAAATGGTCAATAAAAAAAAAGTTACTAGAAAAATCATTTTTAAGAAAACTACTAAAAAAACAACTGACTCCCAAACGTTATTATCCGGTCCATTTCAGGAAAAAAAATGAAGATTATTAGAATCCAATTTGTTTGAAATATAGATTAGATGACAACTTAAAAAATACAAAAATAATATTACGTGTACCAAAATTTTTACTAAATTTTTAATACCAACACATGTGGCATGTGAATTGACGATATTCAATTGATAAATATGATTAATTTATTTGTGATAATTAAATAGTGTCAACTCCAATATCACGTGTTGGTATTAAAAATTTAGTACACTTAACATTATCCACAATATAATATTAAAAAAGCCTTTTTGTTTTTTTTGTTCCGATTTCCCAGCCCGAAAAAATATGAAAGTTAATCAAGTGCGGCAATGTTAAATATTTTAACGTTATGAACGTTGTTACTTTCTAACATTTTATATTTTGAATCAGACTCTCTCCCATATGGGATAAATTAATTAGAGTTTGTTTGTTTTTTGGTTGTTGTTTTTGTTTTTTTTTTTCATTAATAATTTATGGCAATGAAAATTGAGAGTCTACTTGAGCGTGTAGATGGTTTGGACCCCAACGTGGGGACCTTATATTTGCGTGAATAGTAAGAAGATAATGAAATGTGATCATATATATGTGATTTGGCTCAATTATTATGGCTGATTCTCTTCCTGCCGTCCATATTCTCGTCTTATATGTTTATTGTTTCTCCAAAACTCATGACCCAAAAATCATTAATTATCAACCAAAATTCCATAATTTTATGGTAATAAATGTTCCAAGTTAGGAGGGAAGATCCATTTAATGCTTGTTTAGTGTAATTTTTTAATTTTCAACTGTCTGAATGGTGGGATGAGAATCGAACAGAGAATAAAACATGTGTAATAAAAATATGTAGGATTTTACCTCACGTGCATGTATTCCACCCTCAGATTAAAAAAATAATAATAATAAATAATAAAAATAAAGAAAAGGACTTTGGTTTGAATTCTAAAATAGAATCTATATGAAAAAAAAAATAGGGACCTTTGCTTGACCCATTTCTCGTTTCTTACTTTATTTCATGATTAAATTATTTGAATTCATTTTGTATTTATGCGGAAAAGTATAGTAAAATTTAATCACCAAAATTTAGTTTTGAATTCATACATTGCAAATAAATAAAATTAAATATATCTGCTTAAAATACTTCAATCTATCTTACAACAAAATTTTATCCATAGAAGGCGACATGTTAATCTATAATATCTTAAATATAAAGTTTTAGTGGTCGGCTCTGCCATTATACAATTCAAGCAGTCGTCTAAGTCTCTACTTGTAAAATATATAAACAAGACTCAAATTTGAGTCACATGAACATGAATAGGACATTTCAGAATACTTGTCAGCCAATTCTAGAAAAATTAAAATGTCCTTCGATAATTTCAAATAATATTCCGCACCTCATTTCATTTTATTAATGTTAACATATTCAAACGCAACTAAAAAATATGTCTATTTATTGTTACATTTCATAACTCTTTAGTAGTTTTATAGTATAAGATGAATATGCACTCTATATCAATTCATTCCACGTACGTATTTTTCTTTTTTGACCAAGAAATAGGTATTTAATAAATTCGAATTATTCTTTTTACTAACAACATTTATAAAGTTTATTTACTAGTAAAATTTACAACGAAAATGAGGTTTTACAATCTGGAATCTTCGCTACAGTATTAAATGGACGCCATTCCAAGCCGGCTGTGGTCAACGCTGCACATCCTTGACGGTCTGCTGTTTTAACCCAATAAGAGATAAAAAAAAGAATAAAATAGTACATCAAAATTTGTTTATTTGATTAAGGATTGACTAAATCATTGTCTATATTCCTTAGGGCCTAGTCTCAGTCTGACACCAATACCACCGATTAATCATAATGACAATCCAACACAACACTGCAAAGAAAAAAAAATTCAACACTATACCCACATACGAACAAATCAAACCTCAACTAAAGCATACTCATGCACCTTAATTTACTGGCAATTGATTCCATCATATTGAAAAAAAATAAGGAGAAAAAAAATCCTTTAGGATGGTTCTATAAAGTTTCTTATCAAATTCATATATCTTAAAAATCAAAGTTAGAATCTTTAACCTCTTTTAATTACTAGTACCAAATAATTAAAGGGCCAAATTTTCAATAATTTGGTTGTGGGGTAGTTGGGTTGGAAGTAAGAAGACAAGACAAGGCTTAAAAGCAAGTCAACCCTCTATGCCTCCATGGTTGGCTAAGGTCGAATAAGGCAACCAAGAAAAGGCCCAAATGGAAAAGACCCCATTTTTTTTTCTTTACTTTTTGGCACCTTCTTCTTTCTAATCCAAAAAGCAAAGCACTCCAAGGAAGAAAAAAGTACCCAAAAAGTGTTATCAAATATCACTCTGCAACCTAATCTTAGAGCTCAATCATCTCCACTAGCTCGCAGTAGCCGAGGATCTGAGTTTCAGAATAAAAATAACTTTAAAAGTGTGATCTTTTTTTGTATTTGGGTTTTTTTTTTTTCCTGTCTTTTCCTTGGAAAAGAGAGTAAAAGCAAGTTGGCAATTTGTCCCATCTTTCACGCAGAGAGAGAAGGTGAAAAGGGAGACAAATAATCTCTGTTCTGCTGGGCACAAGACCCTTTGTTTTGTTTTTTTGTTTTTTTTCACGGATTTACTTAGGTTCTTTGTCCAGCTTATCTGCTTCATCTTAAGATTTTTGGTTTTGGGTTCTTTTGGTTTTCCTATTATACTTGAATTTTGAGGTTTGCGAAAGAGGTGTGTTTTGATGGGGGCTTGTTGGAGCAACCGAATTAAGGCTGAAAGCTTTTCTCATCCAGGTAGCTGCTAAGGCTCTCCTTTGTATTTCTATTGTTAATTCATCAAGGAAATTTTCTTTATAATGATTCATTGACCTTTATTTTGATCAAAATGTCCAAATTCTTACTTTCCTTATTTTCTTCTAATTAGTTGACGAGATTGGTTGTTGTTGATGAATCATTTGGTTCATCATATTGCTTTTGAATTTTGATCTTTAGAAGAATTTGATTTTACTCTGCGTTGTTGAGAATGGTGCATGCATAATTCATTTCCTTTTATAGAATATGTACATAAAAAAAAAAACCCTCTTCTGTTTTCTAATCTAAACCATAATTTGTTATTTGTTTCCTGGAAAAACAAGTCTAAAAGTGGAAATTGAGTAGTTATACTCTACTTCATGGTAGATCGGTTTATCAATGTGCTTGATTTTCAACATAAAAGTAATATTTTCTTTAGAAAGTCCAGCTTCTTTGTTTTTTTCTTCCCAAAGGATAGCTGGTTATCTACTCAGGTTTTGATGCAAATTTTGTTGTGTTTCTATCTTTCCTGTCCATGTGAATCTATGTTAATGTGTATCATTGGGTTTTCTTGAAGGGTTTAATTCCAAAAGTACGAGCTCGAGTGGCAAATACTCATCATTTTCCATGCCATTGACTCCTAGGAGTGAGGATGATATCTTGAGCTCCCCTAACATAAAGAGTTTCAGCTTTGGTGATCTCAAAACTGCCACAAGGAATTTCCGCCCGGATAGTGTATTAGGTGAGGGTGGTTTTGGTTCTGTTTTCAAAGGTTGGGTTGACGAGCATACGCTACTAGCCACCAAGCCTGGGACTGGAATGATAATTGCCGTGAAGAGGCTCAATCAAGAAGGTTTCCAGGGTCACAAGGAATGGCTGGTCAGTATTACTGTTGTAGCACCTCTTTTATTTTTGGGTTTAATGAGGAAACTTATATGATATAGAAATTTACACCATTCAACATGCAGACAGAAATCAATTATCTGGGGCAGCTACATCATCCTAATCTCGTGAAGTTGATCGGTTACTGCCTAGAGTACGAACATCGACTCCTGGTGTATGAATTCATGCCCAAGGGAAGCATGGAGAATCATCTTTTCAGGAGTGAGTTCTTGGGCTCCTACTTGTATTTTCATTCAGAACCTTTTTCTGCCCATATTTCCTTTCCTTTCGGAGAAATAGACTCATAACCATTCTAACCATTATTTCATCTTTGTGCTGATTCCTCCAAATTATATTGTTCCAACAGGGGGTTCTCACTTCCAGCCGCTTTCTTGGAGCCTGCGGATGAAAATTGCCCTTGGAGCTGCAAGGGGGCTTGCGTTCCTCCATGGCGCTGAAACGAAAGTCATATATCGTGACTTTAAGACTTCAAATATTTTGCTGGATTCTGTATGTGACTTTGGTCAGCCTATTCTGGTCACATTTCATTATGATGGATTTTTCAAGTTTAATGATTTCACTCGGTAATGTTATATGCCTATCCACTCCCTCCTTTATTTCAGAACTACAACGCGAAGCTGTCTGATTTTGGGTTGGCACGGGATGGGCCAACTGGAGACAAGAGTCATGTATCTACTAGAGTGATGGGAACTTATGGCTATGCTGCGCCAGAGTATTTGGCCACAGGTATTTATTTAATTTTTGATTTCTTTTCTTGCATCCTTGACCTGTATGAACCACTTTTTATTTTTCATGAATCAATCTTAAATCCCAAACTTTAATATTTTAGCTCATACTCATGAGCTTGCAAATGCATTCGCAAAACAATTCAGTAGTAACATGTTTTTAGAAACCGCATCCTTTTGCTTCAGTAAAGTTCTTTTCTTTTTGCCATCATTAGTCTTTCTTGATTTGACTTCAGCTTTCGGTAACTTGTTGACAGCTTTCATTTTATTTACTACTGAACTTTATTTGCATTTAGCAATGAAAAGCATGCATCAATCCTTGGAATAGAAGTGCTATATCTTGTTTCTTCTTCAGTTCTTCTCACTATAACTTGCACCTTTTGTTGGAAAGGTCATCTCACTGCCAAGAGTGATGTATATAGTTTTGGAGTCGTTCTTCTAGAAATAATCTCCGGACGACGTGCCATAGACAAGAACCGACCATCTGGACAGCACAACCTTGTGGAGTGGGCAAAACCATACCTCACCAACAAACGCAGAGTTCTTAATGTCATGGATGCTCGTCTCGAAGGCCAGTACTCACTTAGCTGGGCCCAAAAGGCAGCTAACCTTGCCCTTCAATGTCTCTCTATAGAACCGAAGTATAGGCCAAGCATGGATGAGGTGGTAACAACATTGGAGCAGCTCCAGGTTTCGAAGGACAATCCTAAAGGCACTCAGAAAGAGCACCATGTAAATAGTGATGTTCGCAAGTCCTGCAGAAGCAGCGTGGTGGATGGTTCTAAAGTCACTGCTTCTTATCCCAGGCCTTCTGCTTCTCTACTTTTCACTTAGGAGAAGTTTTTTGTTTTAGTGTAGTCAGGACTTGAGTCAAAGTTGAGGCGAAGCTGTTAAGTGTTGAGAGTTTAAGCATGTTTATATCGAAGGTTGTTCTCGTGATGTATAGTTCTTGTTTTCTTTTATGTATGTATGAATGTATGTATGTAAGCCAGCCTACTTTTTCTAAAATGCTTTCTGAGTTCTCTCAGAACTGAGACGATGCAAATTCCTGATAATGGGGTTAAAGATTACTGCGTTTCAATGTGAAAATGTATCAAGCTTGTATGAGGGTGTTACCAAGTTAATTTGACTACATGAAATCCGATCCCGCATTATGAATTGCCGTTATATGTTGGTTAATCTTGTTGCATCCTAGCAGCTTCCATTGATGTTGCTTCACGAGAATGATGAGAATTATCTTCATGAAGCTTTCAAATAACCAATAACCTATAAATATCTATATACCAATCTAATAAATATAAACTTCAGTTATGTTGTTCCTTATGACCACCATTACCAATCACAACTAACAAAGTTACTATAAGAATATATTCATATTTATAATTGCATACTTATAAATATATTAGTCCTCATATTGGTTGCCAGTGAATTTCTTCACTTTGACATTCAGAGCACTGGGCAGAAATCACATTGCGTGAGCATCCGCAGGGACCATCGCAATGCTTTGTTTTAATTAAACAGTCGGATTCCCCTTGTCCGTACCAGTTCTGAGTCGACTGTTCGACGCCTGGGGAAGGCCCCCGGAGGAGCCGTTCCCAGTCCGTCCCCCGGCCGGCACGCGGCGACCCGCTCTCGCCGCGGGAGCAGCTCGAGCAGTCCGCCGACAGCCGACGGGTTCGGGAGTGCAGTACCCATAACAAGTCCAACTCAAGAAATTAGAGCTCTCATGCCAACTAATTTTTACACCCCAAAAAAGGGACATTAATGCCTGCTTCACCGGTACCTTTTTCCATAGAAGGAAAGCGTACAGCCCACTGGAGGTCCGTGGACTTACTGTCAAGTAATGGGTCATAGTCATATTTGGGAATCTCATCTGGAGCCCTAGCATGTGGACTCTCTGATTCAGCCCATCAAGAAATTGATAGCCATATGGGTTATAGACAATTTTAAAAGACAACTTACAGTTGATGCCTGTTTTTTTTTTTGGGAAAGAAAATGGGCTTGTTTCAATTTTACCGTACCAAACATAAGCACTGAACAACAAGACAACGAAAGCCTTCATAACAGCATCCAAAGCAAACATATGATAGTGCCTAACTAAAACATCACTTCTTATTCATCCATTGAAATTAGCAGCAACTACTGTCCCAGATGACACATTAACACCTTACAATTTGGGACCACAAGAACTAACGCATTTTGTCAGCAAATTGATAGATAAAAACCTTAGCAGTTAAAACAAGAAATAAAATGTGTCGCTAAAACAATTTGTGAAAGAATCTAATATTACATGGAAAAAAAATCTCTCTTCTTCTTCTTTGGCCAAAGGGAATTGGAAACAAAAGTAGTTTTAATAGCAACCCTTCTTTTGAACACCGAAAGTATTTGTTGGAATATGGAAAGTAAATTGGATAAGGCATAAATGCCATTCTTGCTTTTGGTAAGTGGTCGAAGTTTACTTCCTCCCCTTTGGGCTCGAATTTTATCTAGATAGAACCTAAGCACCACCGACCTATGGTTGCTTCAGCCAAACAAGTTACCAAAGAATGAATGAATTGGGGTCATTTGTATTTGAGGGTTTGGTACACCAAATATACAAGTCGTAGTCTTGTAGATGTTAAAATGTACATTGGGTTTCATTTGGATCTAGTTTGGTGGCTAGACCGAAAATAGGTTGCCAAAGTTGGCACAATGCTATAATTCGAAAGGCCCACAAATTGTTTGCAGTGCCTTTGCAACAAGTACACACTAGTAGACAAATCAATCTTCATCGTATTGCATTGTATTGTTGTATTGTGAAGTTGAATGCAATATTAAGACCCCTTTATGAAATTAGCAACTTGTGTACATGATTAATTAGTATATAGATGACACTGTGACGTTTAATTTACCCCAGCTATGCTATTTAAGCTTGAAAATATCTTGGTCTTAGCTAAATATTGCAACATATACTTTATTTCTTAAACACGAGGAAAAAGATGACCTCAAATAAGAACAATATTGTAACCATTTTTGTCTAAACAATGCTATGTGTCACTATTGATGACTGTTATTATTAGATTTTTATCAATCACAAACTGACATTTTCACTTTTGAGATCCATACATTACACAAGGTTTCATAGGACAAAGTTTGGCTGGTTGAAAAACTAATAACCATGATCACCACTAATGATATTTAAGTAGTTTTCAATAAACTTGGTGACAGACTAACTAATGACAAAATAACATAACAGGTCAAGAGATTATTATGTTAGTTGATGAAATGAAAATCGATAAACAAAAATTGGGGCATAAAAATGACACTATATTGCAATTTGAGATACTAGTGTCATAATGAGAGCACAAAGTGTAGAGTGGAGGAGGCATTGGAGAAAGCATTAAGCATATATGCAGGAGGAGGAATTACAAATAGTAGGGATACGTTGAAATTAAGTGAACACTGAATACAATCCTCAACGAAGAAAAGGAAATAAATAGACAAGGCAGTGCCAGTGGAGCATCACATGCGCCTCTGAACATCTACCGACAAAGGAGGGGTCTAATTCAATTTTGGGCTTTATTTTTCATTTCTGAATACGAATTAATATCTTAGAGCTAAATTTTGAAGAGTGGTTGGTTGGTTGGCTGGCGATACCTCTAAATTTGTCAAAATTTTACATGGTTTTTTCTGAGATTTTCCCTCCTTAATTAATGATGAGAAACCCACATAATCTTTACTACATTTATCTCGCCTTTGATTCGAACGACCCAAAAAAAAAAAAAAAAATTTAAATATATGAATGTCTACGTAATGTTAGCCAGATTATTTAATGAGGAGACAAAAATTACATAACTTGATTTTGACTTATTAGCGTCACATAAAAAAATGAAAAAAAAAAAATTTAAATATATGAATTTCTACATAATGTTAGCCAGATTATTTAATGAGGAGACAAAAATTACATAACTTGATTTTGACTTATTAGCGTCACATAAAAAAATGAAAAAAAAAAAAAAAAAAAGCCCCGAAAATTGGCAAGAATAATAAAAAAGAACACAAAATGTGGGCCAAAAAGTGAAATATAAAACATGCGCTCATCACTACTACTAGTCGGCAGCAGGCTAGGCCTCCAGCTTAGGCACAGCTTTTGTACAATGTTACAAAATTCACTCTACATTTCTTGATCGAGATTAAACAGGCACAAAATTCACTTCATATTCGTAGTATAATTAACAACGTTTCATTATTATCTTAGTAACAGAACTAAATTTGTTCACTAATTTAAGAACATACACTCCCTAATTTTATTTTATTTTATTTTATTTTTCATATGAAAGAATTTAAGTGCAATATTATTACAACGTGATTAACCTTTTGTACCACTTCCACAATAATGACGTAGAACCACAAACACAAACACCACTTCTGACATACAACAAAGCACCAACCACAAGATGAGAAAGTTGGGTATCAGATACTACTGCTACTGCCTCGATTAAGAGTCCTCACTCAACTTCAATTTTTATTTTCGTAACAGACATTTTAATTCAAAACAACCAACCCAACCATTTAATGTGAGTGCGTAATAATAACAATAAAGCATGAATCATAGCTCAATTTTAACAAAACCACATAGCATACGGTAGTTAGACTCTCAAATATTATATTATTATATTAAATGTCTCATATATCATATGAAAGAGAAGCTGCGGGCTACATTGTTTTGCCTCTTTGCAGCCGCTTCAGCCCCCAAACACATTTACTAATGGCTAGTTTTTGAAATTTCACCAGCCATTTTCCCACTTAACAACAACAAACACACCACATAAATAACACCACTAATAATAAATAATAGTAAAAAGACACCCCGAAATGGCCAAAAAGTCATTTTGACCAAAACCAAAAAACAAAAAGGACTTCCCTACCCCTATATCATAATTGTTCTCCCACCTTTTCACGCTTAATTTTTCAAATCCTACCGAGACCCTTACACCCCATCTATTACTTTTACTCCCTCCGAATCCCACCACTTGAAATTTTCCCGAGAAAATAGAGGGAAAATTCCAAGGCGGGAAACTTTTTTTAAGAAAGAGAGAAAATGTTTAAAACAACAAAATAAGTGGGAAAAGAAAAAAGGGGCAGTAAAAAAAAAAAAAATATGAAACGAAAACTTTTCTTCTTTGAGTGGGTTTCATTCCAAGTCTCAGACACGGAAATTCTTTCCAAGGTAAGTTTGACCGAACTGCCAGCTGGGCGGGGCAATGTTCATTGAAGTGGAGGTCCGCCTGTCGCTGGCCCGAACCCGGAATGACAAGGCCTGGCCCACTAAGACGGCATTGGACTGCCAGTTCTGGCCCCAGTTACGGCTCATGGGCATCCACTGGGTCTTGCTTCCCTTCACGCTCACCTGCACGATATCCCCTGCACCCGCGACGTTGGTGACCAAAACCAGGTTGAAGTAACGGAAACCGTTGATCGTGAATCTGATCCCACCTTGCTTCCTGCATGGCACCCTGTAACAACCAGCCACAACAGTACAAAAATCAAAATCAAGATGACAGTTTTGTTGGGCAAAAAATTGCTGGGACTTATTTTTAACGCGGTTAAACTACCTTTTTTTTTTAAAATAAAAAATAAAAATAAATCATTTAAATAACACAATTAGAATTAAGAGTCACACCCTCTACCTCCTCTAGCTAGGGTTTGAGTTTCGACAGTGATTTCTTTTCTTTTTCTTTTTCTTTTTTTTTTGTGGAGTTCGAAAAAAGTTTTTCAACATTGATGATGGGATGAGTAGTGACCCAAGACACGCGTGGGAGGCCGTGAAAATATAAATCGGATTTTCTGATTTCTAAGCCTGATTTTCCGGGAAAAAATTGGGCAGCGTGAAACGACGATTCTATCCTCCATAACCGCTTTTTTTTTTTTTGGGGAACTGTAAGAGCCCCAGAAAAATGACAAAACTACGAAACAAACCACGATCTCTCATTGTTCGAGGCACATCGTGGATTTGACGAATCAGTCCAGCGTGGGTTGGGTTTGACGTAGAGTAGAGTGGTGGGCCGGGGCTCCTGGTTCTCGCGTGGGAGCGAATTACCTAAAAGGCCCTCCTTTGCGTGGGAGGATGGTGAGGGTAGTTTAGTCATTCTAGTAGGAAACGGGGCCCAAAAAAGTGACGGAAAGATAAAAAAAAAAAAAAAGAAAGAAAAAGGAGAGGCGGATTTCCAGTGGATGTATTAGAGGGGAAATGACATAAAGCCGTGACGGATTCCAAACTAACACTGGACTGGACTTGGCTAAGCTAAGCTAAGCTAAAAGCTTATTTACAGTTGCTCTGATCTGTGCTGATAAGATTCTGTCTTGTTGGGTTTCCAGAGATAATTCAGCACTTTCTGCCGCTAGTTTTCTAGGAACGCGCACGTACACGTATATTTCTAAATAAATTTACTCACTGCATTCATAACCCTTTTTCTAAGACCTAATATTAATATTAATATTAATTAATTCAACTCAGCAAAGGTAAAGGCATTGTTATCAAATCTTTGGCAGGGAGGGAAAAAATTTGATGAAAATTGAAAAATTGGGTTATTTGGGAATGTAGATAAAAGGAAAGAGATAGAAAGAAAAAAGTGAGATTGAAAAAATAATAAGTAGGTCTACACCAAATTTTTTCAACTCAAAAAATCTAAAAACAAAAAAAAAAGTATTTCGTTAGTGCTTGATAAATTGAATTATAAAATTACCCTTTACTTACCTTTAAATAATAATAATAATAATAAAATTATTATTTTAAATTAAAAAAACTTTCCATCCTACCTATTAAACAATTATGAGCCATTCTATATGGTTTTCTTTCCCCTCTACTACAATTAGAAATTTAAACCTTATTTCTTCATTGTTAAGTTTTTCACTAACCAAACAGAGCCAGAGCCAGAGCCAGAGCCAAACCCAAAAAGAGAAATGAAAAGAAAAGGATCTGACACAGTAACTCTCCACGTATCAAAGAGTAAAAATAAAAACTAAAAGCAATCTGGGTCATGAAATGTCAGAATAAAGCTGAACCAGAAAACAGAGTAGATCTGAGAAACTGACCGGCGGTAACTGACGGGAACGATTCCGGCACGGTACTCGGCGATTTTGAGGAACATTGGCATAGCAAGATCGAAATGAGGGCGAGGAGGGTTGCACCACCCACCATCGTCGCTGGGCTGTGCGAAGTTCGGAGGGCAGAAGTTGGTGGCGGTGACGAAGATGGAGGGGCTTCCGGGGTGGCACCACCTGGGGTCTTCCGCGCACTTGATCTCGAAGCAAGCTCCGCAGCTCAGCCCATTGTTGAACAGAGCTGTGCTTAGAGCCGCCGTGTTCACTCCGTACCCTTGGCTGTACAGATTTCCATACCCACAAGCACCACCTGTTCACACCAAACCAAAACTAAATAAGCTTATTACATTCTTTCTCTCTCTCTCTCTCTCACAATCAATATATACATATATATATATATAAGTTTCAGGGAGAAAAATGAAGTGGGTTAACTAAGGACTAAGTCATGGAGAAACAAAAACGGTTTAGCTACACGTGAACTAGTGCTTAAAAAGAAGAGAGCAAGACGAAGACGAAAAATATACCCATGGTTCCGGAAGCGTCACTGCCGCCATAAAAGGTAGCGTGGGCTTGATCCCAGGAGCCGCCAGAGTAAACCCCTGGGATTCTGGCATTAGCCACCACGAACATATTAGATACCACCATCACTACTACTGAAGCGATGGAGAGCACAGTCGCGGAAGCCATTGTTGGAGAAGAGAGTAGAGAGAAAGAGAAGGAGAATGAGAATGGAGGGTATAGAAAAAACGAAAAGAAAAGTGATTTAGGTTTGGGTTTGGGACGAATAGAAAAGCGGGAAGAAGGTAGGGGGTACTTATGGTGTGAGAGGGAGGGGATTAAGGGTTGAGGGAATCCGCAGAAAAGTCAGACTCAGCCCTCCAAATATTTACTACCATCTAATTAGTGCACACTCTCTCTCTCTCAGTTTCTCTTTTTTTTTTTTTAAATATATAATATTATTATTACTGGGCAATTCTTCAATACGGAATAGCTAATTGGGTTTATTAATACACCTCATTTTATGTGATTTGATTGGCTCAGTAGGGTTCGGTGCCCACTTATTCTTGCTATCTTAACCGCTCAGTTACAAACCCGTTAGTTGGCTTATTCTTGCTATCTTAGCCGCTCAGTAACTAACGGGCTATCTTAGCCGCTCAGTTATAAACCCGTTAGTTGGCCGTGAGCATACGACTTTACTTTGTTTCATTCAGATTTTCAACTGATTTAATAAGTCTTATAGTACTCAAGCTATCAAAGGTTCCGATAAGAGGACGACGGACGAATAGTAGTGGTTAATAAGGACGGCGACGGTTGAAACTTGCTCCCGGTAGCATTATAGTGGCAGTTCTACGTTGAAATTTTTTGAGTTAAGAATTTTTGTTGTTTTTTATTTTGGGCGATTCAAATTTAGGGTGAGTTACTAATGGCAGGATTTGGGAATAATGGCTAAACAAACGAAGAATTGTGGTCTTCCTGAGGAGAGAATGATAGTGATGTTTTGAAATAAGAAGTTGAAAGCACAAAAAGAAGAAAATGATGATCAAGACGCTGCTAAAAATAGGTATTTTTATTATTTTGAGAAGTGATGATGAATGATGTGTAAAGAAAAATATATTGAGGTTCCGTGGGGAATA
Source organism: Parasponia andersonii (assembly GCA_002914805.1). Taxonomy (NCBI): domain Eukaryota; kingdom Viridiplantae; phylum Streptophyta; class Magnoliopsida; order Rosales; family Cannabaceae; genus Trema; species Trema andersonii. The sequence goes on from JXTB01000491.1 coordinate 193,027, forward strand.
TGATTTTCTAGTTATTGAGTCTTGATTTTGTATTTAAATCTATAGTTTGAGGATTTTTTTTCTAAGATACAATAATTATGACGAGTGAGTTCATTTATGGATTATGAATTATTTTTTCTAAACACAACTGAATATATCCCTAAAGAAGTTTCTATAGATTTCAGTGAGTTCCAGATGACTTCAGGAATTCTGACTCGTTTGATTTTATCTTAACGCCATTTATTAGACATCGTTTCTCTCCCTCAATTTAAAACAAACGATCACTTATTTCGCGTACCCATTAAAGAGACGAGTAAACTAACAATCTAGTCCCACTCTTTTCTAATCATATGTGTAGGATTGAAGAGTGTATTGATACACCTAATTGGGTATATGGTACCCTAGAAGTGGCCTTATTATTATTACTTAGTAAAAATTCAAGACTAACTGTTGGAGTGGTTTCTCACCAGCCGTCCACGTGTCTCTGAACCGCTGATGCTATGTTCTCCAACTATCCACGTGTCCTCGCTTTCCCAAAGTACTCTGAACTCCAGGCAGGGTCGGAGAGGCGGAGGTGGCCACCTGCAAAGACTCTCCGATGCTTAAGTCAGTGTTTAGTCTTTGATTTTGGGTAGCAAGTAATGAATTCTATATGAGTATATGTTTGTTTCTTGCTTATAAACTTTTTTATATACTTCTTCTTTTTTTTAAGCGTACATGTCCCTCTAGGGAACGCATGACTTATATATATGTAGTCTTGAGATTGTGAACCACTCGGGTCTCAATCTCAGGACTGAGTACCTTTTTCTCCAGAATGTTTCTCAGGGATCACGGGCCGAGATTACCGTGATCACCTCTGTATCGCTGTAGCCTGGTTTCCACTGCCTCCTATGGCATGAATCTGTCAGGGGTGAGATTTAGTCAAATCGCCGTTTCGTCAGGACGGCTTGCCCCCCTCCCCTGTGCACGCCTACCCAGGGCCATATTAAATGCTCTATCTGGGTCTGGAGTTATGAGTTGCTTTCCATCGTATTTTGGCGGAAGACCCTTGGGACTTCCGACCCCCCACTGTCGAGGCAAGGGTCGGACTTGGTCCGGCTTACTCAGGGTCAGCGATGGGCCCAGCCCTAATCTCGGACAGCCCAACGGCCGATTGTGATATCACGTGTGACCCGCGTGGCCTTTAACTAATCATTCTTGATACCTGTTAAACGGTGGGCCCCGTTGGTGACCTATTCTGCCACTTAATCGTCCATGTGGTGCATGATTTGGGAACGAGTCCCACAATTGTGCCCATTTCCCTACTTGACGGATTATTGCCCATCAAGTGGGGAAATCGTTTATCCGTTCCTCCAATCTGGAGGGTGCACATGGCTCCCTCCCTGCCGACGCAGAGGCACGCCATCCCATGTCACAAAATCTATTTGAATTTTGAAGTTCCGGCTATTCGGTCTCCTTTGTTCTTCCCCTTTCTAGAAAAAATCTTCAGCTCCCTCTCTATAAAAGTCGCAACTATACTCATTTGCCTCTTTACTAAAATCTTCACTCATTCTAGCCTCATAAATTCTAGGGTTTCCAATTTCTCCCCTTCCAGAGACTTTTATTCTTCCGATCGCATCTCGAACAATGGCTTCAAGTCAAAACTAGGAATTGTGCCCCATCGTGGATTCAGAGTTGGATTCTCTAAGGAGACAACTCTGCCTTCCTGGTGGAGTGATGCTGCAAAGGGTCGAAGGCCCTGTGGACTGGTATCTTTGCCCTTGCACCCTCGAAGGTTCCATCATTCTGGGCAGAAAGCATCTGGACTGGCTGCGATTCCCCCTTCCTCCCCTAGTCCACCAATTTTTCTCTTTGACGGGGATCCACCCGATGCAGTTGAATGCAAACGGGATCATGATTCTGATGGGGTTTTCCACCCTGTCGGTACTCTATAATTTGCATATTGACCTGGAGGTGGTCTTTTATGCTTATAAGCTCACCCTCATCCCCAAGAAGAGTTCCTATCCCACCTTTTACCTCCATCCGCTGCCAGGACGCCACATCTTCTGGGGCTTGCTGTGGTCTGACAAACAATGGGACTTTCACGCCAGGCTATACGCCATTGGAGGGGCGTGGTGCTCCCCTTAGGTGAACGGCGAGCACTTCCAAGTTCCCTCAGCTTTCCTGCAGAGTAAGTGTCAGGTCGTTATTTTCGGGTCTGTGCTCTCCTTATCTGTTATTGCTCACATTATTTTGTCTTATGCAGCCTCGGCAGAAGAGAGTAGATTCGAGCCGCGTCTGCCAGTGGGGTGGCTCAAAAGCCTGGAGGGGATAGTCATCTTCGGATCCCCCTGTGACTGCCAGTACATCCAGGCCGTCCTCAACCCCTGGTGATGAACATGATGCCCAGTATGGTTTCATACCTCCCATTCTCTCTGGATACCTAGGTCATCACCAAGAACATGCGGAGCCGACTTGACGCCGCTGCTCTAAACCGATTCTGCTAGGATAAGCATGACAGAATCGCCATAGTGGGTCGGCAGGTTACGACTTCAAGCCAATTGGCGGGCTCTAACGACCTGGTGGTGTCGTCTAGCCACGAGCTCGAGGAGGCCGTGAGGCTTTGGTCACGGAGTGCGTTAGGCTCCACAGTGAGGAGGCCGCCGCCCCTAAGAAGGCTAAGGGTAGGTTCTTTTTCGCATCCTTGAGCTTCGTAGGTCAAATTATGACCGTGAGCTAAACATGTTATTTGTTCTCCGCAGGTTCTGAGACAGGCCCATCGGCTGACCCCTCACCCATCAAGGGGGGAGCCGCGGCACATAAGCTAAGGCACCCGCTGACCAGCGCCTCGTGGTGCTTTCAGGATGTGAAATGCCAGTGGTCCCTCGCTCTGACACAGGCGGAACTCCATCCGGGAGACCGTCTGCCACACAGATCGCACAGAGGGAAGAGATGATGTTGAGCCCGATTGGGGGGTCTGCTGCAGCAATCTCCTCTACCCCTGACTCCAGTTCGAAATCGAGTGCTGTTAGCCTCAGTGGAGAGATCACCGAGCTCAGTGGGGGGCTTCGAGATTGAAATTTAGACTATCCTCCCCTCTCCCAGTCCCGACGAAGCGGCAACGCGAGGTCGGTTCGTCCAACGAAGAGGAGGGCCGGGAAGAGAAGAGGGTCAGGGTTGCCCTCTCATCCGATAGTGACGACGACGGAGCGACGCTGACCCTTCTAAGGAGAAAAAGGTCGGTGCGTAGCGGCCCCACTAGAGGAGATGCCACACCTCCCTCTGTAGCTGATGGTGCTCCTGATGGTGCCGGACTTCCCTCCGTCCCTGCCGCTATTGCCTTGGAGGTGTGCCCGGCGAGCGGAGAAGGTGCCCTTACAGCTAGCCGGGTTGGGCCTCGTCCCCCTGTCGTGAGCGACGCTCAAAGAGAGAGTCCAGCTGTAGAGCCGGAGCTGGAGGCGCTCTCTTTAGAGAATATTGAGCTGGTCACCCAGCGTACTTTCGCTCAGGTTTGGTCCGTTTGGTGGCTTCTATATTTTTTAGCACCCTTGCTAAATGCTGACCCTTCCCTTTTTTATCTAACCTGCTGCTGGCTGCCATCCAATCTCTCTACTCCTCTCGCATCAAGGATTTGACCAAAGAGCTGAGCTCCCGCTCTGTGCTGGTCGAGCGCAGCGAGGCCGCCCTCGCCGAATTGAGGTCTGACTTTGACTTATATCAGAGCCTCACGGAGGCAAGGGTCAGTAGTGCAGTGGCTCAGGCTTTAAGCGTCGAGAGGACTAGACGTGAGGAGCTGGCCGCAAGACTAGCTGAGGCAGAGGCTGACAAACTTGCCTACTCCGAGGCCACCAGACTGGCCCAGGATGAGCTAAGGGTCAAGGAACAAAAGTTGCAGAGCACCGGTGCAGAGATGGGGCTGGCCTTTATTGCTCGTGACAGGGCTGTTGAGGATGCCAAGGAAGCGAGAAAAACCGAGACGACAGCTAAGCTAGAGGCCCATTCTCTGCGACTTAGACTTGACCGGTCCAATGAGGTAAACCGATATCTCTTCTTGGATCACAAGAATCTGATGGGTGCTCAAGTAGAGATGTCTCACAAACACAGTGAGGACCTTGCCAGTATTAATACTTTTTTGGTCGATTTATCACAGCGGCAAGCGGAGCTCAGGCTGGTGGCACTGAAGGATAGGCTGGCGAACGCGGATAAACTGAAGATGAGGTATCAGAGGCAGGTGGACGTCCTTTCTACGGAAAGTTACAGGTCTGGCTGGGAGAATAGAGAGTTTGAAGGCCACGCGGAGGTGGTAACGCCAGACCAATTTGACGATCAGAAAGGCGTTAAGAGGGACCACTACTCTATCAAGCACTACATGCAGTAGCTCAGGGATGAGATCAGTATCACGTATCCGGCTGACGTGCTGAAGATGCTTGCCACGGAAAAGGAGGGGCCCTCTACATCTACTTCTGGTGATATAGAGCTTGTCCCTACTTTTGGTCCGCCAGATCGAACTTCAGAGGCCCCAAACACTCAGCCTAATCTTGGGGTCTCTACCAGTGAGGGGTCTGGTGCGGTCATTATTTCTAGTGACGAATCCGACCCGGCCACGCCACCGTTTACCGAGGCTGGTCCAAGTGTCGGGGTTGGCTACGCCCCCTCGGACGGAGGTAACTAGGATCTCTAACTTTGTATATTTGTAAAGCTGAACTTCGTTGTAATCCTTTGAATAAATAATAAGAATAGTGTAACTCTCTTTGGTATGTTTTCTTTTTCTTTGTTAATCGCATCCGACCGTCTATATAAATAATTGTATGGACTCGACTTTGGACTACTAGTGAGTCTTCCTCGGGTCATGACTACCAAGATTAGTTCCGGGGATCGGGGTGCAAGTTCTGACTCATCCGGTTTCATGGAGATATAACTCTTGTTATAACTTGTTTTGGCAGAGTTCGACCCACGTGTGTGGTTGGACTTTTCTGACCCCAAATGGAACCGTGCTCGAAACCAGCTCCAGGGATTGGTCAACCATTATTTGGACCCATCGTTGCAAAGGAGAAGGCCTAGGCTCGGTCTTACCAGGAACAAACAGGGCACTATCACTCCGACGTCTCCTTAAGAGTTCGTTCTAGACCTATATCCCGTAAGTAGGGTTTAAGAGTGCACACCACTATTAACCGTGTGCTTTTGTATCTTTAGGACATAATAAACAGGCTTTAATCTTAATTTCTGTCTTCACGTTTGGTTTGATACTGGACTACTTCCAATGGGTAGGCTCCAAATCCGTTCACATCCTGACCATACATAAATAAATCGTCCCCCGGGTAGAGCCTATTTCCCTTTAGCTCTTCATATAGCTAAAACGTTCTTTTGGGGGGGGTCCACTTCCAACGGGTGGATTCCGACCCTACTTTCCTTTAGCCACTCGTATAGCTAATACGTTCTTTAAGGGGGGGGTCCACTTCCAACGAGTGGATTCTGACCCTGCTTTGCTTTAGCTATTCGTGTAGCTAAAGTATTCCTTAGGGGATCTGCTGGCAAGTTCTTTGAGTTGCACACCCTTTTTTACTTCGTACGTTTTTTTCGGGTCATCGACAAGCGTTTTATTACACGATTTGATTCCCAGGGTACGATCATTTTGGACGTCCGCTGGCAAGTTCTTGTTGCACAGCAGTTTCCTCTTCATACGTTTTCTCGGGTCGTCGACAAGCGACGTCATTCCCATAGTACGAGCGTTTTTGAGGTCTGCTGGCAAGTTCTTGTTGCACATCAGTTTCCTCTTCGTACGTTTTCTCGGGTCGTCGACAAGCGATGTCACTCCCATAGTACGAGCGTTTTTGAGGTCTGCTGGCAAGTTCTTGTTGCACAGTAGTTTCCTCTTCGTTTGTTTTCTCGGGTCGTCGACGAGCGACATCACTCCTATAGTACGATCGTTTATTGCGCGAGTAGTACGTATGGTCTGCAATTGTGGCAGACCCTTTTCTGTGGTAATTCGGTATTATTTTTTGCCTGTGCAAAATAAAACGCTAGATTCTACCGCTGTGGGCAGACCCTTTCCCATGGCAGCCTGGTATGCCCATTTTGCTTGTGCAAATAAAACGTTGGGTCTGCCACTGTGGACAGACCTTTTTCCGTGTGGCAGAAGACTTGACCTGTTTCGGAATTAAGACTTCTAATAATATAAGCGTTCACATGGTTCTCACGTGTGAATAGTGCGTAGGGTCTGCCACTGTGGGCAGACCCCTTTTTCCATAGCTATCCAAAAGATGAATCCATGCAGCAAAAAGGGAACTTGACCTGTTTTGGATTTAAGCTTCTCATCAATATAAGAATTCACATGGTCTTACATCATATGCATGTGTCTTACACGTAATACTTTTTCAAGTGCTGAGCGTTTCATGTGTTCGGCAGGTTTTTCCTGGTCTTGAGCTCTTTCAGGATATACGCACCACTGTCGAATGCTTTGATCACCTCATAGGGTCCGATCCAATTGGAGTCTAGTTTCGAGGAATTCCCTATTCTAACTTTCAAGACCCAATCCCCGGCGTTAAATCGCTGGGCATTAACCTTTTTCGCGTAGTAGGATCTAGCCTACTGGTGGTATGAAGCCAGGTGGACCAGGGTCATGTCTCTCGTTTCCTCTAGGAGGTCTGTATTACGGCTTAGCTGGAGTTCATTTAAGGGGGCATCTTTTACCACTTCGGAGCGGAGAGTCGGGAGGCCGACCTCGGTCAGGATCACGATCTCTGACCCGTAGACCATGGTGAATGGTGTTCTTCCAGTTGACCTCCGCTCCGTGGTTCGATGAGCCCATATGATGGCTGGTAGCTTTTCTAACCACTTGCCTTTAGCCTCCTGCAGGTTCTTTTTGATGTTGCTGAATATGGTTTTATTCGTTGCCTCTGCTTGACCGTTTCCCTGAGAGTAGTTCACGGAAGAGAAACTGAGTCTTATATCATACAGCTCGCACATCTCCTTGACATTAGTATTTTGGAACTGTGTGCCATGATCGGCGTGTATCTCTTTCGGGATCCCGAACCGATAGATTATGTTCTTCCAGATGAAGTTTATCGTATCTCTCTTACTAACGGTCGCGTAGGCTTCAACTTCTATCCATTTGGTGAAGTAATCTATGGCCAACAGGATATACCTCCTTCCCCCTGGACTTCTGGGAGCTCTCCGATGATGTCCAGACCCCATTTGGCAAACGGCTAGGGGGTTATGTTCGAATGAAGTACCTCCACGGGCTGGCGTTTCATTGGGGTGAACCTCTGACACTTATCGCACTTCTTGACGAATCGGGCCGCCTCTGTCATCATGTAAGGCTATAAGTATCCAGCCGTTAGAGCCTTGTAAGCGAGTCTGCATCCGCCAGAGTGGTTTCCATATACTCCCTCGTGGATTTCCTCCATTCGCTTTTGCGCTTCGACAGGACCTATGCACCGCAGCATCGGTCCCATTGTCGATCTCCTGTATAACTGTTCACCCACCATCGAGTACCTGACAGCTTTCAATCTGACTGACCTTTCTTCCTGGGGGTCTACAGGCAGGTTCCCCGACGTCAAATACTATGTGATAAGTTTCATCCACCCTTCGTCAGCAGCTTCGGTTGCGAATACATGGTGCGCAGGTGTCTGCGGGGGGTCCTCCATGCTCCCGCCTTCTAAGAGAACTTTTATGCTTCCAGCCGTACCCCGGTTGATGCACTCTTAGCTAGCTCATCGTCCCTCTGGTTCATCTCCCTGGGGATTGGTTCGATATTGAAATTGCCAAAGTGAGCTTTTGCCCCCATTACCTTGGAGAAGTACCTGTGCAACCTCGGTTCTTTTACTTCGAAGTCTCCCCTGACCTGACCCGTGATCAACTGCGAGTCGGTCTTTACTGCGATGTCCTCCACTCCGAAGTGCAGTGCTAGCTCAAGGCCTTGCAGCAGTGCCTCGTACTCCACCTCATTGTTAGTCGTCTGGAAACCGAGCCTCAACGCCTTCTCAATTTTGAGACCCGTCGGGGTCTGCAAGACTATCCCGATACCTAACCCTAAGGCATTCATGGATCCGTCGGTGTGGAGCATCCAAGCTGAAGGGGAGCCGAGTTGAGACATCTGACGCGAGTCATGCTGCTCGCCGAAGGATTCGATTTCTACCAGAAAATCCGCCATGACCTGCCTTTTTTTCGCCACTCGAGGTCGATACTCGATATCGTATATTCCCAGCTCGATGGCCCATTTGGTCAGTCGTCCTGACAAGTCTGGCTTGGCCAAAATTTGACGGATAGGGAAATCCGTGTACACGGAGACCGAGTGTGCCTCAAAATACTGCCGGAGTTTCTTTTAGCGTTGACCAGAGCAAGGACCAGCTTTTCTGCCATACTATATCACGTCTCGGCATCCAGGAGTATGCGGCTTATATAAAATACTGGTTTCTGTTTGCCGTCTTCTTCGATGAATAGTACGGTGCTGATTGCTACCTCGGACATCGCTAAATAGGCATACAGGTGCTCCCCCTCTGTCGGGGAAGCCAGGATAGGTGGGTGACTCAGATACAGCTTGAGATCTGTCAATGCCCTATCCTGTTCCTCTCCCCAGATGACAGTAGAGCTTTTCCTCAAGCATTGGAAGAAAGGCTTGCACCGGTCAGACATTTTGGAGACGAATCAGCTGAAAGCGGCTATCTTCCCGGCCAGGCATTGGACCTCCCAAACGGTCGAGGGTCTCTGCACATTCGCGATTGAGGTCAGCTGGGTCGAATTTGCCTCAATACCCCTCCTTCTCATGATATGCCCTAGGAATTGCCCAGAGGATACCCCAAACGCACATTTCTTGGATTCAGACGCATCTGATATTGCCTCAGGATCTGAAAACATTCGTCTAGGTACCTCAGATGGTTTGAATCTTCCCTGCTCTTCACGACCATATCGTCGATGTAGACCTTCATTGTCTTCCCTAGAAGCCTAGCGAATATTTAATTCATGAACCTTTGGTAGGTTACCCCCGTATTCTTCAGGCCAAACGACATATGCCTGTAGCAGATCCTGCTCCGTGATAAAAGCCGTATGGATTTGATCTTCCACGTATAGGAGAATCTGGTTGTACCCATAATAGACATCCAAAAAGCTCATTCTGTTGAATCCTACCATCGCATCTACCATTTGGTCGATTCTTGATAGGAGGAAGCTATCCTTCGGGCAGGCCTTGTTCATGTTGGTGAAGTCTATGCAAATACGGTCGTCGTCGTTTTTCTTCTTCACCACTACTAGGTTGGAGACCCAGCACGAGTACACGCATTCCTAGATCAGACCATTCTCTAGCAGCTTCTCTACCTCTTTGTTGATCACCCTGTTTTTCTCTGGTGTGAACCTTCGGGGCTTCTGCCTGACTGACAGGAAATTGAGATCTATGTTCAGCCGGTTGTAGGTGTGTGCGGGGTCTATCTCGGGCATGTCGTCATGGGACCACACAAAGACGTCCTTGTTCCGCTTCAGGAATCCCAACATTTCGTTCTTCTGCTCCTCGGGTAATAGGGCCCCGAGTAGAACCACCCTCGCCGGCTCTGCTTCTTTCAATGGGACCGCTACCAGCTCCTCGATCGTGGATTCTGGACCGTCAGAATCTTCTTCGATTCGTTTCATATACGCTGGCCGGCGGTCCTTTGATTGCTATTCGTCCCTAGTCGAGGCGCTTGCATTCGCGTCGACTCCCCTCAGGACGGTTGAAAAGCACTTCCTTACAGAGACCTGGTCTCTTTTGATGTCTATCGTATAGGTTCTGTTCTTTGATAGACATCTTAGGACCTGGTGGAGGGTAGAAGCGACCCCATGCATGGCGTGGATCCATCTCCTTCCCGTGATGACATTGAAGGAGGACTGGCAGTCAATGACGACGAAATCCACGTCCAAGCGTCTCTCTGCAGCACAGACATTCAGGGTCACGATGCCCAAAAGGTTGACCCTCGTGCTGTCGAATGCGAATAGCGGCTGACAGGTTGGCCTGAGTGTGCTTCGATCCATACCTATATTCTCGAATGTGCCGAGCCGATCTGTAATTTAATTACTAAGGGGTCGTCGTGAGGCTGGCGCACTGTAGTTAAATCTTGCTGGGTAAAAATGATGGAGGCGGCAGAGGTGCGGCTTCCCCTGACATCAAATGGTTAACAGAATGGCCCATCCCCCTCAGACACTTTGCCCTACCTTCAGCTCTTTTGAGGCACTTTTTCTTCTCCTCTTGATCCTGGGTTAGTTCTGGCTTGCCCATAATGGTTGGCATTATCCTCAGGGTCTGCTTTCCTGACCCAGAGGTTTGGGTCTGCTTCCCTTTCTCAGGCCTGGTGACGTCTTCCAGCGGCTGGATTCCGCCGGTTTTCACGTACTGATTCAACCTACCGGCGTGGATTGCCATCATGACTTGAGCGTAAAGGTTGCAGTAGTGGACGGTGTTGTGCCCGAAGTCTTTGTGGAACTGGCAATACCTGTTCATGTTCTTCATATGCTCTAGGACGCCAGATTTGGGTGGGTCCTTGAAAATGCCCTTGTCCTTGTTTTGGAGGTAGATCATGTCGATCGGCGTGTTGAGCTCATACTTCGGCAGAGGGTCACAAGACGTCTTCCTCTTCTTGCCACCTTCCTGACTGCCTCGGATGGGGGCTTTTTGCTTGGAGTCGGCCCTTGGCCTGGTGGGGGTCTCTTCACCCCTTGCGGAGATGGGGTTTGTACCGACATTGTTGTTATCACGGCGGAGGTCTTAGGCGCCTTCTGGTGGCTTTCCAGCACCCTGAAGACCCCCTCCGACTTCGCCTGGACATCCGCCATATCGTACGGGAGATTCAAAAGGAGGTGGTCCGATAGCATTGATCCTAGTTGCAGGCTCCTGACGAATGAGCCTACGGCTTGGACCGAGTCGGCGTTATGGACCTGGGACATTACCTCGAGGAAACGCAAGAGGTACTTTCGCGGAGACTTATATGTGGCCTGCTCTAACCGGTCCAGGTCTCGCATGATTTTTTGTTGTCTCCATACGCCCGCGTACTGCTTCAAGAAAAGTTTGCAGAAATCTTCAAACCTGTTTATGGATTTTTCCGGGAGCTGCCTAAACCACAGCAGGGCTGGTCCCGCCAGGGTCGTAGAGAAGACTTTACAGATCACGGCTTCGTCCCTGGTTTCCAAAGCCATTTCTGCTGAAAGTGGTATATGTGGTCGAAGGGGTCAGTTTTCCCCTCGAACGGCCTGAAAGTTGGGGTCGTGAAGTCCCTCGGCCTGGGCTCCATCTGGATCCAGTCAGCGAAGGCCGTCCGGTTGATCCTTCACACAGTTTGCTCTGCCGAATCGTCAGGGGTCTGGCTGTGATGAGCCCCGAGTCTCTTACCTAACTCCGCCATCATCTCTTACTTCCAGTCGGGAGGCGTACCTCCTGGGCTTCCATGGCGTCTTCCACCCATTGCACCTCTGGTTTGGAGGGGTCTCAACTGGCTTTGACGTGCCCCCTACATACGCGACTCGGAGGGTGCGGGAGCTTCTCCTTGCGGTTGACTTCCTAATTCTTGTTGGACCTCTTCGTCAAAATCTTCTCTCTGATGGGTCCTGTCTTCGCTTGCCAGCAACCCCTCGAGGCGGGCGTTATCTCTGTGTACCTCTGCGACTTCGTCCCTTAAACCCAGTACGGATTCGTGGGCCATGTCTGCCTTCCGGTTTGCTTCCGCAAGGGCGGCAAGCATCTGATCTAGCTTCTGCTCCAGATCTGGTCGTGCTTCTCGGGAGCTCCCTTCGGCATCGGGACGTGTGCTCCTGGTTGTCATCCTTGAGGGTGCCATCAGACATCGTATGACTTTTTGTTCGGGGAAAGCGCGATCGTAAGTAGCCTACTTTTTTTTTTTACGCTCAACTTTTTTCTCATAGACGGCACCAAACTGTTGGAGCAGTTTCTCACCAGCCGTCCACGTGTCTCTGAACCGCTGATGCTGTGTTCTCCAACTGTCCACGTGTCCTCGCTTTCCCAAAGTACTCTGAACTCCAGGCAGGGTCGGAGAGGCGGGAGTGGCCACCTGCAAAGACTCTCCGATGCTTAAGTCAGTGTTTAGTCTTTGATTTTGGGTAGTAAGGAATGAGTTCTATATGAGTATATGTTTGTTTCTTGCTTATAAATTTTTTTATATACTTCTTCTTTTTTTTAAGCGTACATGCCCCTCTAGAGAATGCATGGCTTATATATATGTAGTTCTGAGATTGTGAACCACTCGGCTCTCAATCTCAGGACTGAGTACCTTTATCCCAGAATGTTTCTCAGGGATCACGAGCCGAGATTACCGTGATCACCTCTGTATCGTTGTAGCCTGGTTTCCGCCGCCTCCTATGGTATGAATCTGTCAGGGGTGAGATTTGGTCAAATCGCCGTTTCGTCAGGATGGCTTGCCCCCCTCCCCTGTGCACGCCTACATATAGCCGCATTAAATGCTCTGTCTGGGTCTGGAGTTGTGAGTTGCTTTCTATCGTATTTTGGCAGAAGACTCTTGGAACTTCCGATCCCCCAGTTGTCGAGGCAAGGGTCGGACTGGGCCGGGCTTGCTCAGGGTCAGCGATAGGCCCGACCCTAATCTCGGACGGCCCAATGGTCGATTGTGATATTCGTGTGACCCGCGTAGCCTTTAGCTAATCATTCTTGACGCATGTCGGACAGTGGGCCCCGTTAGTGACCTGTTCTGCCACTTAATCGTCCACGTGGTGCATAATTTGGGAATGGATCCCACACTAACTTTTTATTTATTGTGGTAAAATTACATTTATTTCTCCCATCTTTTACAAGATTATCAATTTGGAATGTCTCAAAAATTCCTACCTAGGAATAGGATACCAAGAGAACCTTTTTTTTTGGGGGGGGGGAGGGGGGGTTAAACATATTACGAAAAAAATTGAGTTACAAGAGTAAGACATTGTCCAAATTGACTTAATAGCTATGTAATAAATACAATTAACATCCTAAACGAAGTTATACAACAAGTACAAAACTTTAACAAATTGTTGCATTTTTTCCCCCGTATAATTTCCTAAATTTCTTTTGCAATGGTTTTATTTGTTTTTTTTAGCAAGAACGACCTGTTGACGGTTGAGTGAGGAAACATGAAGTGACATGCATGTGCAGCATCACATACAGGGCATTCCGTGATGATTTTTGTTTGGCCAGAGAAAGAAAAAGAAAAAGAAGAAGGGCATTGGGGCAAAGTTGAAATTTCCAATTAGTAATTACGACTTAGGAGGAAGCATTAAGCAAGTAGCACATGCATCTTTATAAAGCATATGCAAAATGTCATTTTCATGGAAGACCTAAGCTAATAACCTATCCTAGCCTTCATTCCAAAATCCATATTTATTCCAATTGTCAAGATGAAGATGCCCTTTCATTTTCTAAGAAAAAAAAGTTTTTTCTTTTTCTTTTTCTTTTTTTTTGGTTTTCAATATCCACATGTTATCCGAATTTTTCAATACTACTTATATATAGTTTGTCATAATTTAATTTAATTAGTGAATTATAAATAAATATAACAAATTTATTATCATTTAATAATCAAACGATAATATATAAAATCTCATGCACTATTTAAAGTTCAAACTTTTTTAAGATAGCACTAGTATTAGTTCTTTTTTATGAAATATTTACTATTTATATATCTTCTTTTACATTATATGTGATGTGTAAACCATTGAAAGTTAGATAAAAATTTTCAATTAGTGTATTAGGTATTCTTAGATGGATGCCATATAATTAGTAATTAAGTGTATGGCTAAAATTAATTATATTAGCCTATAAATAGGATTCTCAATTTCACTTGAAATATGAACAAAAGAAAAGAAATAAGAGAAGTGTGAAAGAAAAAAGAGAAGAGATTTTCTCACATCAATTTCTTTGGTTTAGCATTAGTATTCTTAAGATATTATATTATATATTTTCAATATTATTTATAACACGTTATCAGTACAAGCCTCTAGCCATTATAATCTCGTCAAGATAAAATTTTATTAGTTATTATATTGCATTATTAATTTCTCTTTTAATTTGATGAAGATCTACCATAAGCAATTTAATTCATGTACATATATTGTATACTATAAAAGTGTATTTACATATACTTTATTTCTTTCTAATTTTAGTACCCGTAATTTTCTTTATAACAATTTGAAAATTTTAATGTTCTAATATTATATTAAATTATTTTTTTATATGATGTTATTTGAAATATTAATTATCGTCATTTTTTTTACCATAAATTATTATTGTAGCAACACTTATGTACTTACAATTAATCTATTAACTTTGAGTTTTATATATCCATATGTTTGATTATAGACCTCTATAATATACATGTTTATAATTATATCTTTGAATATTATTAATTAAATATATTAGGTAATCGTACTTTATTTTTATATGACCATGTATTGATAAAGTTATGAGTTTTTTATTCCTATCTATATAATATTTTGTGATGTAATAGTTTTCACGATGATAAACCTCACAAAACTTGAATTCGTTGCCCTTGAAATTTCGGGCAAGAATTATTTAGCATGGACATTTAATGCTGAAATCCATCTTGATGGCATGAATCTTGGAAATACAATTAAAGAAGGAAATGATGCATCCATTCAGGATCGTGCAAAAGCCATGATCTTCCTTCGGCATCATTTGTACAAGAGATTGAAAACTGAATATTTAACTGTAGAGCACTCATCCGTGCTATAGCAAAATTTAAAAAAAAGGTATGACTACTAGAAAACTGTAATATTCTCTAAAGCTCATTATGATTGGATACATCTATGTCTGCAAGATTTTAAAACAGTCAGCGAATATAATTCAACAATATTTAAAATTACTTCTCAATTAAAATTATTAGGAGAAATGTTACTGACGAAGATATGTTAGAAAAGATATACTCTATTTTCTATGCATCGAATATTATCCTGCAGCAACAATATCGGCAGCGTAGTTTTAAAAAATATTCTAAATTGATTTCATATTTACTAGTTGTTAAACAAAGTAATGAGTAATTAATGAAAAATCATAAAAATCATGAAATTCGCCTAACTATTTCGACAACATTTCCTGAAGTAAATGTTATATCAACTACTAATTATAGCTATAAACATAGTCATGGTCATGGCAGGGGTCATAGTCAAAATTTTTCGTCACAACAACTTTTCAAATTTCAAGAAAATCGTAACTCACCAGAAGCGGGGAAATAATGAAGAGATGCAAGAAATTAGAAAAGGTTCACAATATAAACCATTTAAAAATCCTGAGAATTTTGGCTACAAATATAGTATGAGAGGATATTAGTCACGTACCTGTTACACACCCAAATACCTTGTTGACCTTTACCAAACGTTACTGAAGGAAAAAAGAAAGAATATAAAGACAAACTTTGTTGAACAAAATAATCTTATGGATTTTGCCCATTTGGATATTTCAGAATTCTTTGAAAATTCAATCGAGAAAAATTGATAATGGACCATTAATATCTAAGTTTATTATATTTTAGATTATATAATTCTTGTGTGCTACTTTTAATTCCTATTTATATAATGTATTGCTTTTCTTAAGTTATGTATTTCATGACATTTTTCACCTAATAATTATAGTTTTTTTGCTTTAATTTGTGAAGAAATATGGACTTCACTAATATTAGTTTGAAGACCAATAGTGAAGATATTTTTTTGGTAGATAGTGCGACAATACACACAATCCTTAAAGATAAAAATATTTCATAAAATTATCATTATTAAAAGCAAATGTGAATATAATTTTGGGTACCACAAAAATAATTAAAGGCTTTGGAAGAGCTATAATAATACTACTCAGAGGAACAAAATTAATTTTAAATGATGCTTTATTCTCTAGCAAATCTAGAAAAAAGTTGCTAAATTTCAAAGACATACGTTGCAATGGGTATCATATTGAGATTACAAATAAAAATAATATATAGTGTCTCTACATTGCTTCCATTATCTCAGGCCAGAAGCAAATACTAGAAAAGTTATATGCCTTTTCCTCTGGGTTATATTACATATTTATAAATACAATTGGATCACGTAATGTGATGACCAAAAAGGATTATGATCCTAAAGTTTTCTCTCTTTGACATGACCATCTAGGTCATCTTGGGTCAATTATGATGTGAAGAATTATTAAAAACTCACATAGATATCCATTAAAGAACCAGAAGATTCTTTTGTCTAATAAATTTTTCTTTAGGGCTTGTTCTCAAGACAAATTAATTATTAAGCCATCTCCAATAAAAGTTGCAGTTGAGTCTCATGTATTACTGGAAAGAATTCAAGAAAATATATGTAGGCCTATTCATCTAGCACATGGACCATTTAGATACTTTATAGTGTTGACAGATGCTTCAACATGTTAGTCACATATTTGCTTATTATCTACTCGCAATATTGCATTTGTGAGACTTCTTACTCAATTAATTCGTTTAAGAGCACAATTTCTAGACTACACAATAAAGACTATTCGCCTTGATAATGCTGTGAATTTACATCTCAAGCTTTTAATGATTATTGTTGAGCACTCTGTTGCCCACACACATACATAGAATAGTTTAGCTGAATCATTTATTAAATGCATTGAATTAGTTACTAGACCTTTATTAATGAGAACAAAGTTACCTAGTTCTTCTTGGGAGGCATGTTGTATTATATGCTACTTCCCTTATTCGTATTAGACCCGCAAGCTATCAAAAATACTTTCCACTACAACTTACTTTTGGTCAAGAACTAAATATTTCTCAAATGTGAGTTTTTGGTTGAACAGTATATATACTAATCGCTCCACCACAATGCACCAAGATGGGCCCTCAAAGAAGGTTGAGAATTTATGTTGCTTTTGAGTCTCCTTCTATCATAAAATATCTTGAACTTCTAACGGTGATGTTTTCAAGGCACGATTTATTGATTATCAATTTGATAAAATCATATTCCCACCATTAGGGAGAGAAAAACAACAACCAGAATAATAACTTGAAATTTCTTGGAGTGCATCATCATTATCTCAATTTGATCTTCGTACTAATCAATGTGAATTAGAACTTCAAAAAATTATACATTTGTAAAATATTTCAAATCAATTACCTGATGACTAGATCCCATATGCTAGTTATAAATACTCCAACTAAGATTAATATTAGTCTAAGACACACGTGAAGTATGGTAGACCAATTGGGTCTAAAGATAAAAATCCCTAGGAAGAAAAGAGGATATATTACAAAAATTGCATGTCCTGAAGATGATAATATTCCTGATGAAATAACAGCACTACCAAAACAGGTAGTTGACATAACTAAAAAATAACTACAGAAGAGTTTCCAGTACCTGATAATATTGAAAATAAAGAGATCTCAATAAGTTATGTCAGCTCAGGAAAGGAAGAGAATCACGATAAAACTGTCGTTAACAATATATTTGCATATATAGTAGCTACTGATATAATAAATGAAAGTGAGGATCTTAAATCAAAATCCAACGAAGAATGTTGCCGGAGAAATGATTGGCCAAAATGGAAAGATGCAATCTGAGAAGAACTAAAATCTCTTGGGAAAATAAAAGTATTTAGACCTATTATCCAAACACCTAAAGGTGTGAATTTAGTAGAGTATAAATGGGTATTTGTAAGAAAACATAATGAGAAAAATGAGTTCATGAGATACAAAGTACAACTTGTGGCACAAGATTTTTCACAAAGACCAGAAATAGATTTTGAGGAGGCATATTCTCCTACAGTGGATGCAATAATATTACGATACTTAATTAGTCGAACAACCTCTGAAGGACTTGAAATGTATCTGATGGATGTTATAACAGCATATTTATATGGGTCACTTGATAGTAATGTTTATATGAAAATTCCTGACGGATTTAAAGTGCTTGAAGTACTTAATATAATACCACGGGAAATGTGTTCAATAAAATTACAAAGAGCTTTATATGGATTAAAGCAATCTAGATATATGTGGTACAATCGTCTTAGTGAATATCTTTTGAATAAAGAATATATAAAATATTCTTATCTATCCATGCGTCTTTATTAAGAGTTCAGGAATTGGTTTTGCTATCATTGTAGTATATGTTGATGATTTGAATATCATCGAGACTATTGAAAAGATTAATGAGGCAACATAGTATTTAAAGAAAAAAATTGAAATAAAAGATCTTGAAAAAACAAAATTTTGTTTTGGCCTCTAAATCGAGTATTTACCAAATGGTATACTTGTACATTAGTCATCTTATATAGAAAAAATCCTTAAAAGATTTTATATGGACAAAGCTCACCCATTGAGTACCCCAATAGTTGTTAGAATGCTTGATATAAATAAGGATCTTTTTTGTCCTCGAGAAGATAGCGAGGAAATTTTTGATCCTGAAATACCATATCTAAGTGAAATTATAGCTCTTATATATTTTGTTAATTATTCTCAGTCTGATATGTATTTTTTTTGTTAATTTACTAGCAAGATATAGTTCCGATCCAACTCAAAGACATTGGAAAGGAGTTAAACAAATATTTCGTTATCTTCATGGAACGACTGATATGAGTTTATTTTATTCTAATAAATCCATATCGCAACTAGACCGATTTTACAAATGCAGGATACTTGTTTGATTCATATAAAACTTGATCTCAAACAGGTTATATATTTACTAATGGTGACACAGCTATATCTTGGTGTTCTACAAAATAAACGATCTTTGCTACCTCCTCGAATCATTTTGAAATAATTGCACTTCATGAGGTAAGCTGAGAATATGTATAGTTGAGATCTATGATTCAACATATTTAAGAAACATGCAAATTAACTTCTATCAAGCTGATTCTAACTGTGATACACGAGGATAATGCTGCATGCATTGCTCAATTTAAAGGAAGCTATATAAAAGGCGATAGAACTGAGCATATATCACCTAAATTATTCTTCACAAATGAACTTCACAAAATTTGTGCACAATCTTCGATGAATTTCAAGTAAAATTAGTCATGAGGGGGAGATTATTATGCGTGTACTCTTTTTCGCTTAGCCAAGATTCTGTCCCATTGGGTTTTTCTGATAAGATTTTTAATGAGGCACTCTTCAAAGCGTAATAAAAACAAGAATTGCGTACTCTTTTTCATTAACTTAGATTTTTTTCCCATAGAGAACGAGACATTTTTTTTGTATAATAGACATCCAAAGGGGAGTATTATGAAATATTTATAATTTGTATGTCTATTAAATTATTTTAATAATTGTTTCTTTTACATCATGTGTGATGTGTAAACCATTGAAAGTTAGGTAGAAATTTTCAATTAGTGTATTAGGTGTTCTTGGATGGATGGCATACAAGTGGCAATAAAGTGTACAGCTAAGATTGATTGTATTAGCCAATAAATAGGCTTCTCAATTTCACTTGAAATATGAACAACATAAAAGAAATAAGAAAAGTGTGAAAGAAAGAAGAAAAGAGATTTTCTCACATCAATTTCTCTAATTTAGTATTAGTATTCTTAAGATCTTATATTATATACTCTCAATATTATTTATAATATTCCTAACTTTTTCCCATCATTTTCTTTCCCATTTTTGCCCTCTTAATAAGAGCTAATTAGAAGAAGTAAGTAGCAACTTTAGTAAAGTTGGAATCTTCAAGAATTACTAGTTTATTATGATGTGAAAGAGGTTAATGCGTGCTTTTTTTTTAGGGAAAGTTAATGCTTCTTTTTGAACCCATGAATAAAGAAAGATAATTATAAGACTATGTTTAGTAGGAAGAAAGAAAGAGAGGAAGTAATGAGACTTATATTATTTGGGGAATTGAGGAAGAAAAAGAAGTTTCTTTTATTGTATTCAGTGTAGGAGGCAAGAGAGAAAACCAATTTCGTCTTCCTTATTTGACAAGAGGGAGAAGTTGAAAAAAGGATGAAGGATTTTATTTAAAATAATCATTCTACCATGTTAGTGTTATCTCTCTCTCAAAATCTCTCAAATATTAAGGAACCAAAATTTGGTAAAAATTAAGTATTTCAAACCCTTGTCTAATATATTCCCTACTAAAATCTTTCTTACTCAATATCCGCTATACCCCAAATCCGTTCAATAATCTCATATACTTTTTTCCTTCATTCTACTTTTTCCCTTACCAAACTCGCTAAAATTTACTATAATACACCCTTCAAAATCTTAAAAAGGAAAAATTAGATAGACACTCATCTAGTAGTTAAATTTGGAACAAAATAATCACTTCTGAAATGCTTAAATTAAAAGAATAAAACAACTATGAATATTTCAACAAAATTTCAGCCTTTTTTAGGGCACATGGGGTGTTAATATAATTATATTTTGCTCTTAGGATATGAATGTAATTTTTATTAAAAAAAATGAAATATTTAGCCTTGGAGGTCAACGAAATGCTTGATCTTTTAATATTCTTAATAGACTCGAGTAATAGACCTTATATTATCCTTATATAAATACTAGTTATTGACCGAATGGGTTACACAGATAAAAATTATGCCAATAGAAGCAAAGTTTCTTTTCTTTAAAAAAAAACTTGATATATTATATCAATTTATAAAGAAGTTAATAAAACTCAAATAATTATATTGCAAATTTTTTGAACGCAAAAGAAAATAACAATGTGGGCAAAAAAATTATAAAGAAGTGAAAAGCCCACTTTGCTATAATCAAAAGCTGACCCAAAATCCGTTGTCCAATTCCTTGGCTGTGATTCAACAAAAAATTGACTTTTTTTCTCTTTATTTTCTATTGGGTATCCACATTTATACCATATAGATTTAGTTATATACAGAGACAGCTTGAGATTCTTCTGAGTTCACACTTTTATTCCATAAAATTCATTATCATACGTGACCAATTTGAAACGGCTCTCACCACCACGAAGATTAAATTATACTTAAAAAAAAGCAGAAACCCAAACTTAATTGATGAAAGAAAACTTTATCGACGAGATAAAGTGAGAATGTGTACGCGCAAATGCAGAGATGGAAAGGAATCCAAAGCCCCAGCAACTGTACCTTAACAAGGATCCTTAATGAGAAAGTTAGAAGACCTAAACTGCAAATTCACAAGTATACAATATAAAATGTCTTTATTTTAGGGTATCATTTTGATAATTTTGATATGTGATTTATGGAATGTTTCAGATTTGGTTCATAAATAGTTCAACCAAAAAAAAAAAAAAAAAAAACAGAGATTGGTTCCTAAATTATGTTTTTGTCTCCCTTTAGTCTATAAATTGTAAAATGTCTTCCTTTTTTTGGGGTTAAAAAAATGTATATTTTGTGACCTTGAACTATATTTTTCTTCTACCACTTTTGATATTCTATGGTCTTAGTTTGAATAATTCCTTCGTTATAAACTTTAGACAAAAAAACAAAAAAAAAAATTTAGGTTAGCAAAATGTTATATATAAAGTTCAAAGATTAAATTGAAACAGAAATATAATTTATAAAGTAAATATAAGACATTTTGAAGTGACAAAAATGAAGTTTTATTAAATTTTTAAGGACTAAAATAAAATTAACCATTTATTTTTTGAGTAAATAATATTAACTATTTTTTATTTTCTGACTGCCTAGAAAGTACAAAAAAAACATCTTATTGTTTATTCATTAATTTCTGATCACTAATGAACCTCTAAGTATGATTCAAACTCAGATAAAATTCTAACTATCTATCAGACAAAAAAGAACGAATGGATCTTCTAGGATTTTTAATAAATTCTTCGATTGTTCTAGAATAGCTGAGATAATGAGAAATATCAAGAAAGACATTTAGGGAATTAGACTGCATCATCCTATGGTGTTTTACCCATTTTTGTAATTTGATTCTTTGTATTTTTATTTTTTTAAATTAGACTAAGACTTCCTAATTATTATTAAAATTACAATGAAACCCTTAATCATAAAAATATTGAGAGGTGCTTACATACAGTGGGTCTACTAATGCCTTCACAATGAACCTTCACAATGAAAAAATAAACTCATCTATACATATTATTATTAGTTTCTAATGAACCATAAATTGTTTGTGCCACTACCATCACCACCATCACTGTCGATCTAGATCCCAACTGCAGATCCGTTCAATAGAAGTCAAAGTATTTCGAATGCTGAGATTTTTTTAATTATATTCGAATACGTTTGGCTATCGACTGTGCCTCATTCACTTGCTTTTCTACGAGGTCGAGTTATGGGTAATGTTGGAGTTTCAAACTTTTAAATTTAATGAAAGTTCTTGTTTTATAAATGATTTATTTAAAATATGATCAAAATTGATAATATCCTATATATTAACGGTGATAATGACAATGTTTTTCTTGGTGACACCTCTATCTCTAACTCCCTATTATATATTTATATTTTAAAAATAATTACGTTAGGGAGTATAAGGAGAACACAATAATATATCAAATAAATAACCGGATCGTTGATTACAACAATTGTCTATGAAAAGTTTTTGACATTTAATATGCCTCAACATTCATTTTGAAAAAAAAATTAGATAAACGGTGGATGAAAATACAGCATTGAGACTTAAAGCACAAAAGAAAAAAAAAAGTAAGTAAATTACTAAATTGCCAAATGGGTGAAGTATTAGGGATACAAAATGTAAAATTTCCCACTTCTCATAGCCTTTACCAAATTTTAGATAGATAAACAAGACAACTAACAGATGCCAAAAAAATAAAATGTTAAGATTCTGAATGCTAAAAGAAGATCTTGTGGGACCAATATGCAAAATGGTTAAAACGTTAGGAACGAATGAAACTATTTACCCTTGTTCAACGCATAAGAAGTGGGACCATTGTTGGGATATGATGAGGCCCACCTACTACCTAGACCTACTGTAAATGTTTACGCTATTACTATTTTTGGTTGTAACCATCTCGAGCCTCACGCCCTCTCAAACGCATAACCTTGAGTCCCTTTTTTTTTTTTTTTTCCTGCAAATTACCTTAAGTCCCTATTTGGCTAAGGCTACACTAACATCCAAACACCATCCTATTCCATTTTTTTAATATTATTATTTTAATTTATGGCCAGGAACAAGCTTCTGGGCTAAATCCTATTCCAATTCATATTCCTACTTTATTGAAGAAATTATAATGTATTATATTATTTGTATGCATACACGAGATCTTGTGTGTTATATCACAGCTAAAAAAGCAACATAACACGACACAAATATCACGTCTTACATAAGCGACATAATATATCCTAAAATCACATCGTTTTTAGATTAAGTGACGTGGCAGACAGACATATTATATCGCTTTTGAGAAAAACGATGTTGTATATTTATGCAAGTATTATCACATTATTTACCCCAAAAACAACGTGGTTGGACGTTATATCAGCTGGGGTCACGCTTGGCCCCAACAATCTTCTTCTTCTTCTTTGAGCGGACTTGATAGCGGGAAAAATCGCTCCGTTGGCCCATTTTTCAATTTTCCTGCCAAATCACCCCCAAATTTTGTGATTCTTGTTGTCTTTTCTTTCTTTTGACGAGCCCAACACTTTTATAGAATTTTTTTCTTAGATTTAGCTCTATTTTGTTCTAGAAAGATTTTCAATTTTTTAGTTTACACAATAAAATCTGACTATTATGTGATTTTTTTTTTTTATTTTTCATGTATATTGGGTTCGTTCTTGATCGGGTATAATAGATTCTCTTTCAATTTTTGCTTCAAACAAACTATTTTGAGTAATTAAGGTATTTTTCTGAATTTTTTTCCAATTTTTTCAAATTTATTTTTTTGGTTAGTTTGAATGATAATTTTTGATTTTAAATTATTTCATTTATACTAGTAATTGTTATATGAGAGGTGTTTATACAATGTATATTAAAATTTGTCTATATACATTAGGTTACAATTTTTGATAATGTGTAATATTTATAATATTTTATAGTTTAGTTAATATAATTTTAATAATAAATTTGATTATATTGTCGTAGAGTATTGTCAATGTAGAGACTAATATAAACTTTTGACACTTAGTAGAATATATAACAAGTTTTTAGTTAGTGTATGGTACTTTTGATGATTTATGAGTTGAACCTCTTGAATATGGTTAATATGATTATAATGTGCTTAATTATTGTTAAACTATGGGCAAATATATCAATTAGATGCTTGGTTAATGGATAAAAATTTGTATGAAATATTAGAACCTTAAATGTGAATATGTTTGTATGATTATATTAATATATTGATATAAAAAATGATTAAGAAATAGTGGTACATGAGCTTAAATTGATTGTTGTTTAGAATAGTTGTATTGGTGTTTATTTATAAGGAAGGTTAGTCCATTTATAAGGGAATGCTTTGTCGTTTTTTTTTAAGAAATTTAGCTAAGATTGATAGAAATTAGATGACGAAGAATAGATTGACAAAAGAGTATGAGGAAGGAGTTGAAGCATTTTTTAAATTTGCTATTGAAAATAGTCTTGATCTCAATATGATACCCTATCTATATATCAAGTACGGTAACATGAATAAAAATTCACTTAGTGACATAAGAGGACATTTGTACATGAATGTGATAGATATGGCACGAGAAAAAAATCACATAGTGAATATGTTTCTCATAAAAAACTCATATGAAAGATGTTTCTATAGATTTAGAAGATGATCACCTAATTGATATCGTTAATGATGTTGAAAAATATTCTGTTGATCGTCTCGACGAATTCGTAAAATTGTTAGAAGATGTCGAAGGCCCTTTTTTTCCTAATCCAAAAGTCACAAATTGTCATTCTTAGTTAGAATTTTCAATTTAAAAGCTAGGAATGGTTGGAGTGACTCTAGTTTATCTCTGTTACTTGAACTTCTTGGAGAAATTATTTGAGACGGTAATAACATTCCTTTCTCTATATATGATGCAAAAAAATCATTATGTGCCTTAGGCATGGAGTACAAAAAGGCACATGCATATCTAAATGATTGCATTTTGTATTGAAAAGAGTATATTGAAGTTAAAGCTTATCCTAAATGCCAATGTTTAAGATGAAAAAATAAAAAGAATAATAAAGAAGAAAATGTTAGAATGCCGGCTAAAGTCTTGTGTTATATTCCTTCAATATCAAGATTTAAATATTTATTCCGGAATCCTGATCATGTGAAACGATTAATATAGTACGAGAAAGGAAGAATAAAATATAGCAAGCTTAAGAATCCTATAGATTCACTAGCTTGGAAGAGGGTAGATAAAATATGATAAAAATTAGAAAAGATCCTAAAAACCTTTGTCTTGGTCTTTTGATGAATGTTATTAACCCTCATAGTTTACTATGTTCTAGTTATAGTTTTTGGCCGATCATTCTTACTATTTACAATTTTCCTCCTTGGTAGTATATCAAAAGGAGACTTACTATATTGACATTACTAATATCGAGAAATAAACAATTTGTTAATGATATTGATGTCTATTTAACATCCTTAGTAGATGATTTGAAAATTTTATAGGATTGGGTTGAATGTTACGATTCTTTAGAAAGGAGAACTTTACACTATAAGCTATTCTATTGTGGATAATCAACGATTTTTCTGCATATAGAAACTTATATAGGCATTATATGAAAGGCTATAAAGTATGTCCTATTTGTAATAGTATTATCGGGATTCTTCTTAACATCCCTAAAAAAACAAAAGATGAGATTGTCTCTTGTTTAGATCTTTAAGAAATGGGATTGAGGAAAGAGTTAACTCTGATAATGTGTGATAAAAGGGCATATCTACCTCTAGCTTAGTTCAATTTAAATAAGGAAGAGATACGTAAAACGTGTGAGCGCTTAGTAAATGTGAGAGTATTAGAAGGATATTCGTCAGATATTCATAATTTGGTATTGATAAAGGACTTAAGACTAATTGGACTCAAGTCGCATGATTATCACGTATTGATGCAACAATTACTCCCAATTTGGGTTCATTCAATTTCTCAAAAATATGTAAGATATGTTATTACAAGATTGTATTTCTTCTTCAATGTAATATGTAAGAAAACGGTGGATGCTTCAAAGTTAGATGCTTTACAATACGAAATTGCCATTGTCCTATGTTTGTTAGAGTAATATTTTCCTTCTTCCTTATTTGATTTAATGATACATTTAACAGTACATTTAGTTAGAGAAGTTAAATTAGGTGGCCGGTTTATATGAGAAAGATATATCTGTTCGAAATATTAATGAAAATACTAAAAGGGTACATGAAAAATTGATATCATCTAGAATCATGCATTGTGGAGTGTTATATACCAAAGAAGTTGTTGAATTTTATTCAGAATATATTGCTAGTACAGAGACAATTAATATTCTCAAAGCTCGCTACTCTCAAGACGGTGAAAGTGGAGGTATAGGTGGTGGCAAACCTATACGTATAGAGAATAAAGATTTACAACTAACATATAGGAATGTACTTCAAAATTCATCATAAGTCCAACAATACATCCAGTAAGTATAATGAAACATCTTGATTTTAATTTAGTTAAAATTAAAATTTTACTACACTTAACAATATTTTTATTCTATTAGAGAACTTATAGAATGGTTGAAAAGCGAGAATTCAATGCGAAGAGAGAAATGGATATAAGATGAACATTTTAAATTTTTTTACACTTTGGTTACAAAAAAAGTAAGTTATAATACTAACTAATTATTAGTTGATATTAATTCTAGTATTCTGACTATATGGATAATTATTATTTAGGTAGACATCAAAGTAAGCAAGCGGGGTAACAAAGTTTCAGAATAATTGAAGTGGTTTGCTTGAGGTCCAATGAATATACCTATTATGCACGAATCTTTTGTCATAAATGTTTTTCATTTTAATACTAACTCAGATGATAACATAAGAGTTGATCAAAATAGTAGAGTTAGCATTGTCGCTAAAACTATGCAATTTGCTAGTGCTAAAGACAAGAATCTAGTTTATAGTGACATGACTTAATATGGAGTGATACATGAAATATAGGAGCTCGACTATCATGTGTTTACGGTCACAATTTTTAAATGTCAATTGGAATTATATATCAATGCTAATTAAATAACGTAGATTATGATTTTTACGTGATACATGTGATGAGAGAAATGGTCATGAATGCTAATCTATATGAGCACATTACTACTTTAGTATAACTTTCTAACTTAACACTTATCTTTATTATATTAGTATACTGATTATCAATACATGATTCGAATCTAATTTATGCACATTTAAATTTATGGTGTCGAAACAAAGATATATATACTACAGACGAGATCAACGAAGTCCAAGATGAATGGGCCGATGAGCTTATGGAGTACGGATCATGATGGGTGATTCACACTACTATTCTATTTATGTTAAATTTGTATCTTTGGTAGTCTAATTAGGTGACTAGAATTATGATTTGAATTAGTTTAAGTACTTTATCTAGAACTTAGTTATGTAAAAAATGTAATTTTTATATTGGATTATTGGAATTTGTATGATGGATTGCTGATTATTAATTGTAGATTGTTTTGAACTATTTTTGGCAAATTTTGGTTCCAGTTTGTAATGAATCGATGGTGTTTTATGCTTTATGGAACAGGGTTCTATGTCGCTTTTCTAGGAAACAATGTGATAGGCTATCAAAAATGGCCTAAAATTAGGCCACTTACTATGTTGCTTCGAAGAAAAATGACGTGGTATGTTATACCTACCACGTTGCTTCCCCATGAAGCGACGTGGTCGTTCCTGGTAAGCAACATGGTCGTTCCTGGTAAGCGACATGATAGGCCTTAATAATTGACAATAACTAATAAATTGTCGGTTATTAGGGCCTACCGTATCGCTTTTATTACAAGTGATGTGGTAGACTTATATTCCACATTGTTTATGTTACGAGGACCTATAATATCACTTGTTTTTACGTCATTTATATAGCAACATGATTTTTCTACCATATTACCTTATAAACGACGTGAAAAATAGTTCCTATAGTAGTATATTTAGTTAGTCTATAGTAGTGTATATACTTAGTTAAAAAAAAGAAAGGACTAAAACTTGCAAGAATACATTAACTTATTTCTTCCTTCTAAGAAAATTTGAATATGTAACGATTTAAAAACAAATATGGTTAAAATTTTTGATCGCCTAGTGACGTAATTTAACAGGGGGTAGTACTAGAACCCTTATATGAGACTTTCTATATAGTTTTTTACTTCTTACTTACGAACTTCACTCTATTCAAAGGAGTTCTTATTTATATACATATACAAGCATCATCATTTTTCTTTGAAAAAAAAAAATCAAAAAGACAGGAAACGACTTTTTTTTTCTTTTTTGCTTTTTAAGGAGAAGCAAAAAGAACGAATAATAATGATGGGAATAATTTTTTTTTTTTGAAAAAAAGGATGGTAAGAATTATAACTCATTGTAATCATAATTCAAAACCGGTTTGAAATTGCATGGCACTGAACTATTTATTGCGCTCTTCAGTATTTCAAGTATAATAAAATGTAACTTTCATAAAATTATGCATGACATTAATATTCATAATGAATACCACTAAATTTTGAAAATGGAAGAAATTTGTCAAGTTAAATGGGAATTACAACATGCAAGTGGGGGTCTGTAATTATTTTTTGAAAAACTGTAATATAGTTGGAAAATGTAAATATTTATTATCATAATAAAATATGCCTATCTGAAATTAAATTATATTTCAAAATATAGAAAAACAATATTGTATCCTTTTTTATTAATATAAAATGCAGTAGATATTACTTGATCCAAAAAAAAATAGAAATATAAAACCAAATCCCCAAATTAGGACATAATGTGAACCCAATTATTGTTTTTTTTTTTCCCTGGTGTTTCCTTATTTTAATTTTCTTCCCTCTAGACTCCTCAATATCACAATCAATAACCCAACTCCATGTGCCTTCACCTTTTTCCCTCATACCAACTATTTCATATAATTATGTTCTCATGTTCCTACATACTCTTGTTATATTCAAAATTAAGATTCATCCTTAGGAATTAGAAGACAGTATCTTAAAATTGTCTTCTATTTCATACCACAAATTAAGGATGCATCTAATATTTGTTTATACTTTGATAATAAATTATTTCTTTCAGGTCATTTGTTATTCTTAACTAAGTGAAAGAAGTATTAAGTATAATTAGACAGGCATTTGGAAGTTTTTCTGTGAACATGTGCATCTTTGGATTTGGTTCATGCCAATGCCTTCCTTTCAATCTTTTAATATTGTTTTTATTCTCTCTTTTTTTTTCTGTTTTGTGAAAAAATATATTAATTAGGCCTCGAGATTTAGTGGCAGGACTTATTAAATATCATGCAGCGAGCCAAATGCTTACAATTATTTTGAAGATCCATAATATCCCTAACGAAAGCGCATTAAAAACTACTCTAGTTTACACAATAAATTTGATCATTGTAAAACTATATAAAGATCTGCATAATATAAATCTCCAAAAATTAAGATGATTTATAGGTGCTCTCTTTCATTGTCACCAATAGTAACCCTTTTTATGAGGGTTTCCGAACAAATGCATATCGATAATGGAAAGTCCTTTCTATTATAGAGGTGGATGCATTTTGACTTAATGTAATTGTAAAGTATTATTACAAATATTTAGTTTAAAATCGGTGACCCACTCACTGGCCAACCAGATCTAGCAATTCTGCCACGTCAGCATGGTCTATATTAATATTGTAGGGCTCCCCAACATGGCACCAACCCATGCATGCCAATACATATGAACGTGCCCTCGCTAATATACATGTTGCTTGGTGGACATGCTCATGTGACCTTCCTGATTCTCTTTTATCTGATCTTTATATATATGGTCCTGATTCATTTCTTCTTATTGATGCATGGATCTCCATAAAACATGCATGCAAAATTATTAATCAGACTCTAATTATTGATTAATGTTTTACACAAGATTAGGTATTTTTCTATTTTTATCTTTTATTGACAAAGGGTAGGGATTTATGATTTTTAATTAAAACGATCAATATTGCAATATAGGGGTAAATAATAGAAAGAGAGAGAAATGGAATTAATTTCGTGTGTGCTCGAACCCAGATGTGTTTTTTGCAATGTTTGTTTGAAATATTCTCGTGCTTGGCTTTCGGCTAAGACTCAAAAACAAAAGCTCCTTAAAACAATGAAATAAAAGGGACAAATAAACGAATCCGATAAGGTACATAGGATTACGCAAATTAGATCAATTTTGTCTCATTCTTAGTTATTAGATGGTGTGGGAATGGGACGTGGGATATATATTGACTTTGCATTTGTACGGGTCAATACACGACCCTCGGGATCTAAACCTAGATCACATGCAATTCTATGATTATATATCTTTCTTAGATTCAATAAGAAAATCTAATTTGATTTTAATTATTATGTTAGGACTTTTGAGGAGATCATGAACTCCACTAAGGTAGCCCTAATCATTAGCTCTTATATATACTTTAACTTTAAGACTCGGTAAGTCTTCTATTGATCTTTCACTTTTAGATATAACTTCACCATGCATGCATGATATTTCTATTAATTATTTTGTTTCCTTATTGTTAACCCAAATCATTTCAATCATCTGGGTTTGTAACGATTTCTTCCGTCAAAACTTCAGTTGCAGTTATTTATAAGCTAAGGGAACTATTTAGCCGAACTTATTTTATAACTGCGAACCCTTTATAATACGTAGCTAATAAAATATTTTTGCAAGTATCCAAATTATATTAATATACAACAACCCCACTACTATTCATAATTAAACAATTTCTTCGTCAATTTAAATATTAATAGGGAATAAGAGAAAGTCAAGGGCGAAAAAGAATCTATTTTAGAGTAATATTAATTTATACATTCATCTATGGTTTATAAATACGACGGGAACATTTAAGTTTAATTAGTTAATGAATATATGCAGAGTACATTCTTCTGTTTTTAAGCAAAGGACGGTACTTTTTGCTTCCAAATTGCCCTTATGTTCCATACCACTTGAAAGGCCAGGGTTTCTCGTTCTATACCTATCACTAAAATAAGCATTAAATTTGTCGGTGAGCGCGCGTACGTACGTTAATTATGTAATGTGTACACATATTGTTAATTATCATATATGATATATGAACATGCCACATACGCATGGATAGTAGAAGCATACATTAAGTAGGGTACTTTACCTTATTATACGTAAATTAAAAGAATATAGTAACATGCAGTTTGATACATAACTGCAAAATTTATTTGGCATCACCTGTTGACTGTTTAAATTTCTTGATTAACCAATATTTGTACCTAGTTTGACTTTCCTCACGTATATTTATACACATTTTTCCCTTCTATTTTTACTCTTTTTTCATGTGGGTCAGTTGGTTGCTCCATTAAAAAAAGACAGAAAATTATTTGCTTAGATTTCACACCTTGTATGGTGCAAATATAAATATGAATCATGAATATATTATATACCTAAAAAAAAGGACCTCAGGTTTCTTAGAGGTCACTTATCTTTTCCTAAAAGTTTTGGAATGTCAATAGAAAATCTGCACTTTCCATTGAAAGCAGTTTGAAAAAGTTATCTTATAATAAATTGGGCATTTATGGATCAAACGAAGAAATATGGATATGACCCATGTTGAATGGCAATAACCAACCGCCATTGCTGTTGCTTATATGTTTTATGTCACGTACTGGTGGAATAGCAGGCTTATAAGTTAATTAATAAATTATTTTTTTAACACAGTAATTTCCCAAAAAGAATACTGCAAGACATTAGTTAGATTACATGGTATTCATCACACGGTTAGAACGGTTGAAATTATGAGTAGTCAATTCATGCATGTTATTTGTTTCAAAAACTTATAAATTCACTCAGTCAAGATCTTCATTGAACATTGATTTTGGGCCACATCAAATACTTTTCATTCCCATTTATATCGTCATTAATTCGACTTATCAGAATAATTATTATAATATATTGTCATAAAAATAACCTTTCAAATTTATAATAAGCCACATTAATACATTAAACCATAATTTCTAATATAAATACATCCAACCAATCCTTTTATCACTTAGAAAACTCCCCAATGTAATTACTTGTATTCAATTGCAAATTTCAATACTTGTGATATTACAATATATATATATATTTATTTATTTATTTCAAAACAAAGGAAAAAAGAAACTATGCCCACACCACATGAGAAGGGAAGGGAGAATGAGAGATGTCAAGAAAATTAGGAGCAAGTGTGGATGACAACAAATCATGTGGGTCGAACCGTACCAAACGCCTAAGGAGACAATACAAATCCAATTCAGACTATTTTTTCTTCTGACCCATCATCATCAACATCATCTCTTTATGAATTTTCAATCCTCATTTCTGCATCCATGTGATAATCCCCTTCTCACATCTCCGCATCACTTGATTTTTTTCCAATTATAAACGGTTATGGTCCTATCAGAAATTAAAAAGAGCATATATATATAATATAATATGCATTACTCTTCTAGCTATATATATATATATATAGTTAGTTAGTTATAACTAATGTAGTTAATGTGCTTTCACATTCGGTTAATATATGGGGACATATCCGAGTATAAAAGTCATTAGGCCTAGAGATATTTGAACAGGTCAATATCATTACCATTAAATATTAGTACTTTTTTAGTTAATCAAGACTAGTTAGCAACTTATCTTCAAAAAAGACTAGCTAGGAACTATGAGTAAGTCATTAGGCCTGAGAGCTGCAATTAAAAGCGATAATATATATATATATGTGTGTGTGTGTGTGTGTATTTGAAAGGTAGTTTTAGCCTAAACTAATTAGACGAAGCAACCCCACAAGTAGAGCTGAAATTTAAAAAGATTCAAGGACCATGGAATTACCACCACAATTCGATCGTGTGTCTTATTCTTTAGTTGGGTTTAATATAGACTTTGTACAAGTATCTGGTAAGAATAGTAATTGCTGAAATAAATGAATTTCATGCTCTATTCGAATTGCATAAACCCTGAAAGTAAGCCATTATGTAGATGAATATGTACAAGTCTACAACTACAACACGTTATCGTTCATAGCTGCGTCTCTCATTTGAACGCAGGCCACAGCAAATTCTTTCTTGGCAGTAGGAAGTTGGCTCTGCACTACATGGGAGTGTTTCTTCCTTGTCCCATTTCCAAAAGATTCATCAATTGCCAATTTTAGAACAATTGTATCAAGATTAAGTCCCACATTGATATGGGATGATCTGAACACTACATGGTCAAAGCAAGAACCTAGCTAATTGTTACAATGGCAAGCCTTTAATTATTACTTTTCAGCCTTTTGAGTTCATGAATGATTACAGAACCTCTTCTTACATCCTCGGAATATTTTCCTGAGACGAACATTATGTATATTTTGAAATAAGCTTAGCTTTTAATTGAATCTAATTAATAATCATATTGCTTCAATATTTGTGGCATTGCCAAATTAAGAAAACATTAACATATCGGTAAGCGAGTTTAGGCTGCAGGTGACAATTAACAAAATGGGAGTGGCAGGGCCATTGTCTGTGAGGAGAAGCAGCTTTCATACACTCACTTTCGTCTAAGAAATATTGCTCAAAAGTGGTTTTGTTGCACTAATATTGGACCACCATCCTTACTAGCGGATCATTTTCAGATGTGATTTATGAACAAGAATTTGATAAATGCTTTTGGGAGTATGAGTAAGACGTTCCAAATCAGCAGATGGTGACTTGATGTAAATCTCTGCACATGTCAAATTATAAGACTAAGCTACCACCAGTTTTTATCAATTACTCCCGGAATGGATAAGTAATCCCTCTAGCACTCACAAAAACACCAAAGTTTAATTACTTATTTTAGACTTGAAATAGCTTTTACGAGTCTTTAAAATGTGTCACGTGAAATTTTAGAACTAGAAAGACTTGCGAAAGAAACTAATAGGACCTAGTTTCTGATTATGAGCTTCCTAGAAAAATTAGAGGAGCAATTTTGTGGTCTATTAGAATTTGTTATTTCTACTCTGGCATTTGTTATAAACAGTTGCACCTTTATTCCCAAGTAGCACATCATCCAAATCCCCAACTATCCTATTTCCCAAAAAGAAAAAAAAAAAAAAAAAAAACAAGAGAAACTAGGGAACTCAAAACAAACACAGTTCCTCGGCTTTTCTACCCAACTATCAGTAAATTTGCGTGTTCTTTTAGGGGTGATTACAAGTATAGATACCTTGTAGTTTTTTTATTGTCTAATAATTACCCTACATTCTTGGAAACTACATTTCACCACTTAGATTCATATGAAATTTAAAAATTTCATCTCGTAAGATTCAATTTTAGGGAAAATGTTTTAACATGAAAATTTCAATTATTGCGAAACATTTTCTATACTAATGTAAAGTTGCTTCCAAACGATCCGATGCTAAAAGAACACAATAGATCTCTACTAATCTAGAAGGTATTTAGAAATATTTCTTTTCAACGCAGTTAAGACCGTATCTTCATCAACATTATTTTTTTTCTTCTCAAAATTAGATGTTACATTGATGTCACGAGTGAAAATGTAGTTTCAAAAAACCCAGGATTGAATTGACCCGTTGTTTTACTGTCCATCTTACTAAAAGCACCCCAACAACAGAAAACCAAAACCTCTACCCTTCTAACGAGAGGACCGACAACAACCACCAACTCTCATGATGCCCAAACGGGCTGTCAAGTTTCACAAAATTGGAAGACAGAAGTAATTGAATACAGCAGACACACAAGTTAGTTCATTAATTTCCTCCAAGTGTAATAGCAAAATCATATCACAGGTGTTTTGCATGACTAACCGTACTCCATTAATTGCACCATCGAATGCAGCCAGTACCTTCTGAACACGTGAGAACCCTCGAGAATTCCCCAAATAAATTTTGCTGGGGAAAGGATCTTGTGAAGAGGGTCTTGTAAAGAGAATGAAACAATTCAATGCGAGTATCCAATAATTTCACACCATTTACTTTTGGTCCATCAAAATCCAATACTCGATATGAGCACGCCATTTTAACCATTTCCCTCAATTGCAGTTTTACTCTCTTAGCGAAGCGTCTCAAGCTTCTCTCAACCACTACTCGTTAAGTTCCTAAATATAGACTCTAAAACACTAGTCGGTATAAGAAAGTTAAGGTTGAAGCCCTGATAAAACAATCTTTAACTATAACATTTTTCAAATTTACAAACCGTTAAGACAGGTTATAGTCAGAAGAACTCAAATCTTATTAGCAAGTACAAAAAAATAACGAATGGTATGCTTGCGCATAACTAATGCCACAGAACTTGAAGCCCTATCCTGCCAAAAAAACAAGTAGAATCATAAACCCAGCAGAAAACTTGTCGCAGCTCCTTGTTAAACATGATGGATAATTCCGGTAGATATTTCTCATGCTACTCGGTTTGGGACATAGTCATCATCTTGTTGTGTAACAAGAAAGATTCTGCTTGAGCTGAAACTCAGTTTTGTTAACAGTAAGAGATCTGGGCAGAAGCACTTTTAAGATTGTATAACGCATCAGTTTTTCTGCCACAGAACAATAATTAAGGACAAGCCAAAACTGAGCATTCTTCCACTAGATCCTGAAGAGAGAAATAGTGCTTACCTTTACAGATCATTGCAGCGTATTTCTGTCCCTTCAATGACAAGTTCTGACAAAAGGGATCTCCTCATACTTCTTGTCTGAAAACCTCCTTAAGATAAATTACATCATCACGCGGATGAGCTTCTTCTACCTGAACTTCTACCTCATCTCCAATCTGGGCTGTAGACACCCAGGCAGACGCTTGAAATCCCACCTGCAAAGGTCAAAATTAATAAGGAGCAGTGCAAAAAGAATTATACGTCCATGAAGACAGCAAAGAAATTTGGGAAATTCATACCAGAAAGAGGAAGAAAAAAATGGAGGCAGGAGGGAAAGGAGAACAACCAGTAATAGTTGAAAGACATATGACTTCATGACTGGCTTGTGCCACATGTTAAAGATGATGTCTATATGTTAATTCTAGAAAGGGGGACAGTTCGCTTAAAACCCTTCTAGCATAATCCATGTTTAACTTGTAATTTCTGCAGTTTAGGTGTTATTTAACTCCCCATTAGTTACACAGTTAAAATTTGCAGTCAAATGAAAAAGAAGAATCACTCTTGACATTACAACCATTATGTATGCTTACATGCATCTTCGGTTCAAGCAACAATTAAGGCGCGAAGTAAACTAAGTCAAAGAAAAGTGAATGATCTGAAAAGTTGAGATAAAGATTATGCAGGCATCTGAACCAGGTGGTAAAGAATCTCTATGCAGATAATCTCAGCCATTCCAAGTCAGCTAATATGGTTGAAGACCACAGGTTGCGCTAGACCACAATCACTGTAGGCTTAAGATTCTTACTAACAGTCATATATGTAATAGAACAACTTTGATTACTATATATAAAAGAGTTT
Source organism: Parasponia andersonii (assembly GCA_002914805.1). Taxonomy (NCBI): domain Eukaryota; kingdom Viridiplantae; phylum Streptophyta; class Magnoliopsida; order Rosales; family Cannabaceae; genus Trema; species Trema andersonii. The sequence continues at coordinate 229,504 of JXTB01000491.1, forward strand.
CACATTTCTAACTGCTTTGTCCCATTGACTGGTTCACCTTTCTATCTTCCTAATAGATAATGCATACAAATTAGCTTGTGACCATTACACATCACCAAATCATAATAAAAATGGATTTTACTGATTGCGTCACTCAGACATGGCATGCAAAGGAAGTCCCAATTTATAGGTTTACCTCGATTAACAATATGGCTGCATTACGATCCTTAATGAACCTAAGAACTAATGCATGGTATCTTCTATCTTTTGGTTGCCGTCTGAGATATTCTATAATCCAATACCGAAGACTGCTGTTGCAGAGTCTCCTTGCCACTCTAGTATGCATGTTTATCATAGATGCTATTCCTTCAAGCTGACCGGCGGAAAATGGAGGAGATTCACCTCTAAGAAATGCCTTAATCTGCAAACACACTCTAAAGTGTTCAAAAACATATTATGGAAAACAATGTTTCTCAAGAACAATGGTAAAAGCATTTCCCACAACCCCAACCCCACTTCAACTGCTCGGATCTATAAGAAACACTGCGGAGGCAACATTTCTGATTGTTTAGATGTTTCACACCGGATGAAGGCAAAATTAACACATCCTTTTAATCTTTGAACTTCCCTCTTGCTGTTTGGGAAATAAGAGTCCACAAAACAATAGAATAAACGCTATTTAATTCACACGAACAAGATAATGCTCAGATTTGTTTCTCAAAGGCATTCAAGTGAAGCATATTTCATGGCCATATTGGCAAAGATTACTATCTTATTCTCTTTCTAATCTATCTTTCATATTTCTTATTTGGACAAATAGGAAAAGGAAGACATAAAAAATAGCAAATCTCGAAGGAAGCTAAAAGAATTGAGGACAGTAAAGTATACAGAATTTGAACTGAGGACAGTACAGTTTACAGAATTTGATCGACTTTCTGTTCATAGATTGCTACTAACCCATACATAACTTAAAGTAACTGACCTGATAATGAGCAAGGAGATCAATATATCTACGGATGGGAGATGTAAACTGAACATAACCAGGAATCCCTAAAACTCCATGCCGTACAGGATTCCTGAAATCCATTTCAGCAGCACGCATTATTCTAATCATGGCAGCACTTCTCACAGGTCCTTCTGGGAGATGTGCAAATGCAGATGTGTCGAAATTTGATTGTGGCTGTCCTCGGTAGGGTAAAGGAATGTTATTGCGGGAACCGTAGGTAGCAATAACTTCTCCGCAGAGTATCATCATCTCAGCGACAAGTCGCATTGTAGGGTCTGCCTGGTTTTCAACATAGAGATTAATTTCAGGTTCAGGATCCTCGGGATTAGCCACTTTGATACGTGTTTCTAACGAGGCTGTGTCAATAGCACCCTGAACACGCAAACATGAATAATAACTTAGGTGAATTACAAACAGACAAAATTCAAAAGCTACAGCAATCAATCATTCACAAGCTATAACAATCAATAGACTTCAAATAATGTATAGACTTCATCGTCACTCCTCGGATCTCACATCAGCAACTGCTCTCAGAATTGCAGAAAAAAAGAGCTCATGAGCTAAAGCCTATAAGCCTACTATAAACCATCCATTTTAAGTAAAGTATGAATTAGTCCATCCTAACAAAGTAGTAAATATGTCAGAAGACACTGGAAAATGCAAATAAATAAAAACCCTTCTTTTCCAGTTATCCTTCTACCCAGGAAAAAATGAGTTCTCGAGCACAAGAAAGCGAAACAGACCTATAAACCTTTCAATTTGAAGTGCAGCACATGCTATAAAATTATAATGATTTTGACTTGTCTAGTAGGACACAGTTTATCATTTCAGGAAGTACTAAACCTTGCGTTGTTCTGCAATTTATATTCTAGGACCATGAAAATGCAATTTTTTAAGCACAAAAGTAATTATTGACTGAACTGAGGATATTTACTCATAACAAAGAGTATTTTTGTCTATGTTTCCATTTCTTGTTAAACTACAGTAGACTTTCAAAGGAAATAACAACTTTCTGCTACTAAAATAATTCTTTTACTTCTCAATCAAAATGTTTAGCAGTCTTTGGTTCTGTTACTTCTTCATTTCATGATTTCTTAAGATTATATATGCACGCAATGGACAAACAAGAACTAATTAGTCATTGGTAAAATGATACTTTTGTTAAGAATTGGTAAAAATGATGCTGAAGACCATGAAGAGTAATTCTCAAATTGTAAACCATCAGTCAATAAGGGGCTCAGAATTATAGAATCATGAGAAACAAAAAATATTCCAGTGAACTTTGGATATATATGCTTAATTAAAATTTTTATCTAATTCACTAAAAATCAACCTGCTGGCAACGCCATTGCAGTCGTTGAGTAGCAGCCTCAGAAAGAAGTTTTAGATCAATCTCTTCTGCCAAATTCAAATGCAGCAGCTCAGATGCACTCTCATGTGTCAGCATATAGGTTGGTTTAACGATTGAATTTTCCACTGAATATTCTGCAATACTATACAATCAGAGAGTGTAAGACAGATTTTAGAGAAAACTTGATTATAAAAGCAATTAACCATATGCTGAGATGTGCACAAAAATACCCATCCTGTTCAAATATACTCACCACTGTGCAGAAATACCACTCTAAATATATCTATATCTAAAATGCTTACACTTTCCTATATCCAGCAGGTAAAACTTAAAAACTCAAACCTTGTACGTGGATGTCACATGAAAATGAAGAACCCAACCACTCCAAACAAAAATTAACATACAAAAAAGGAAATCAATCAACTTCCTCAAATTCATTCAGAATCTTCTGTATTGACATAATAAACAGAATTAGCAAAAAGATTTAACTTTCTACCTGCCATCAGAGTGCAGCACAACAGATACTGTAACAGCATGGCAAATCTCTCCCTGCTTCAAACTCATTCCTTCCATGGCAAGTTTCTCTGGAAACATAGGATAAGTGGCAGTAGGCAAAAAAACTGAAGTTCCTCTTTTCATTGCAGCCCTACATCACACAAATATAATAAATCGATGGATTTCCAAATTCAAATAAGGTTATATGTCTCATAGTGTTCCGAAAAGTTACTTTATACCTATCAATGATGTTCCCTGGATGAAGAAATCTAGTAGGATCTGCAACATGAATCCAAAGTTTTATGCGTCCATCTTGCAGCCTTGTTGCGCTTAGGGCATCATCAAGCTGATTAATTACATCTCAGTTACAAATATTTATTTTCAAGGTCCCAATATTGTTGTCGCAAAAGTTTAAAAATACTTGATACACAAGATGATAGTATTACTGGAAAAACGCAAATTTACCTCATCAGCCTCATCGACATCAATGGCATAAACCTTCAGGTGAGTAAGATCCTTTCTATTAAGCTAAACAAAGAAAACACAATAAGGACGCAGGTGACAGTGAGTTTCAGATGTAATTGCATTGACAAAGCAGCTTCTTTTACCCTAATGTCTAGTTGAATAAATAAGCAAAGTGCAAATGCCTCAACCGCCAGGAGAATTATTTAAATGGTTTTCAATTTTAACTCATCCATGTAATAGAGAAACTCCTTATCAATCACAGGAATGTCAATTCTGCGATTAGCAGAAAGTTTTGCATGTTCTAACAATCTTTTAAAATGTTTCCGATAAAGACGAGAATCTCAAATTCCCCTGTGAATTTGAATTTTTTACTTTCTAGCACCTCAAATTTTCAATAAATAACTCACAAAAATTTCCTGCAAATTGAAACCTAATTCTATGCAATTTTATCTGTATTAGTAGCCTGACCTCATCTGGATCTGGTGACTCTACCAGGAGACTTTCTGCGGCTGCTTTTATTTCCTCTGAATGATCCGTTTTGATATCTAATTTCAACAGCTCAAGATTGACATGAACAGGAAAATAACCAATATCTATGAGGAGATTTATTGCTGATGACGCTGCTTTTGCCAGCCCCATTGCTTTAAGAATCTGACAAGAAAGAAAAAGTCAAGAAGAGAAATACATACTACATATGATAAACACGAGTCATACACAAGTATGCATTAAGAATATCAGTATAAGGTCTTAACAAACTAAAACTTTCTGCATCAAGGCAAATACATCGATATGTTTAAGGAAGGTGTTACAATTCCACAGTGAAGTAAAACAAAGTCCAGAAAGATACCAATCCAGCAGTTTTCTTTTGGTCATCATTTTTGCAGTTATCAATAGCATATGATTTAAGAGACTCAATCTTGTGTCTAATTTTCTCTTCAACTAGCCAAGATGATTTGGGAGGTTTGGCATCTCTAGGCATTGCCTTAGCAGATTTCAGCAATTGAACACAGTCCTCCAGCTCTTTCTCTGCAGCCTCTTTCATGAGCTTCCTACGTAGAAGCTCTTCTACCTATTTTTCAAAAAGAAAAAGAAAAGATCCTTAATAAACAGGTGCATGCCCACAGACATATACACACAAATCGGGGCCAGAAACTCCAGTATGAAAATGGACTGTCGTAATACAATTATTGCCAACAAACGAATAGACAAACAGAATATTAAGCAATTGAATAAAATGTACCTGCATAGTAGGTCGAGGCCCGTACACAGAGCATGAACCTTTTGTCTCTAGCATTGTGAAATATATTTCATCTTTTGAAAGGAAAAGATGGGCACAATAACACTCCAGAGGCTCCGCACTACCAAAAATCATCTGTGGAATAGGATAGCTAAAGTCATCAAAGGGGCAAAACCACATATCCATGAAACTAGGTAAGTACTGTACCTCAGCTAGTTCTTCTGTTGTCACTGACTTGTTTTTTTCAAGAAGCTCAACCCAAGCAAATTCTAGCAATCCAGGATCCTGGACCAAATAAATTTACACTCAAAATCTGTCAATTGCAATTATCTAGGATTGTTTACAAGTCACAACATATTAACCATATGGAATAGAACAAAAACAATTCATATTTCTACAATGTTAATGCTAAAACCAACCAAATTATCCTGAGCTTTCTGAATGAAGTCCCCAATATCCACATGGTTGAAGTTTTCAACACCGGGAATGATATATGTAACTTGTTGAGGTTTAATGGATGAAACCACACCATTCTGTTGTTGGGGATAAAAAATACAAAGAAAAAGTTATTTCGAACGAATATGAGACATTTTTAAACAAATCAAATAAAGGATAATAATGATTTCCAACACCTAGCAACCTATTCAACATGCCGCAATAGTTGTTTCTACAAGAACCTGATCAGAGACCATCCAGTTCTTCTTGCCATCTGGTTTCTGAGCAACAGCAAGCAATACTCTATCAGAATCCTTCTTGAACTCTAATAAAAAGCCTTTCTGCAGTGTTCGTTTCGCAAGCCTATCTTCTAAAGTATCTCCTGTTGTTTGTATTTCCACTCTGAAGAGTCACTAAATAAGCCATATTTTATATATATCCAAAATTAAAAAGCTTTCAAATCACTAAACAAGCCTATAATATATGTAGAATTGGCCAGAGAGACCAAATGCACAAGTATCATATATTCTTAGCAATTTGCAGAAAAATCATTCCCTCCCTAGTGCTGAGACCCGTACAAGTCTAAGGCCAAGAAAATTCACAGAATCAAGATGAAGCTTTGTCATTTCAATTTGCAAGAACTGTACACATTGTCGTTCCAATGCCAAAACAACGAGAAATTTAAAAGAAATGAGAGAAGAGAAGAGAAAACCTACTTGGAGGTGGCGCGAATTCTCCTCCGTCTTCGCGAGGTTCGAAGCTCGTCCATGACGCTATCGACCAAACTGTGAACAGAGCGGCTCCGTAGACCGCCATGATCGAGAGGTCTCCTATCGGAGCCAAACCTGAGGAACGAAAACCCTAGCATGGAGTAAGCGCGAAGGTAGGAGGTCTTGAAATGGAAAGGGAGGCATCGGAAGGCGGAGAGAGGAGGGGACGCGGCGGAGCGGAAGATTGAGCAGCTGTTGACGGCTCGAACCGCCATTGAAGCTTGCTGAAGCAGAGGCCTAGCCCTAGGGTTTCATAATAAGGTAAGGCAAAGAGTGAGGAGAGCAAGAGCAATGGTGAATAGAGAACTCTGGAATTGAGGATTTTTTGGATTACGAGAGACGATAGAGTTAAATAAGGAAGGAAGGAGAGACAACAGTAATACCACGCTGTTTGAGGGGGTGTTTTCGTAAAATGACTTCCACAAGTGCTTGACGTGGCACGTCGTCAGTTTAAGTTATCATGACATGACAACGACTTTGTCGTTTGATGATTAGAATTAGAAGAGTGTTTCAATCTTGTCGTTCTATCTTATACTGCCAACGTCATGTCGTATATTGACAAGTTGACTTTAAAATCGTCTGATCTGGGACGTGTCGTTCACAACTACGACGACTTCATTTATGACGTCGTCGTTTTCTATGAGATAGAAACGACATTATTATTTTGTCGTCTTATAAAGCTATCATAGTTCGTGTCGTTCTACACATCCACGGAAACTACCGGCCGAAAAAGCAACTTAATTTTCCTTTTTTTTGGTTAGATTGACATCATACTTATTCTTCCAAAACCTTGCCCGGGAATCTGGGATTTACTCTCCTTGTCTTTTTTTTTTTTTTTTTTTTTTTTAATCAAAAACATATTAATACATGTGCAATGAGTTAAACTTACACTTTTCACATTGCTCAGATGCCTTACAGTGTGATAATTAATATTTGATTAGTCATTTAGCAAAGATGTGCAAAGGAGATAAAAGCCCTGCAATGTCGTTTTGCTAAAACCATGCTACTAACTTCACTTCCAAACAGAAGTCGAGCACACAACTGCCAGTCAGACAAGAATCATTCTGCAAGTGTGTAACTTCGAAGTTTTATAACAATCAAAGAACGGATCAAATTAAACTATTATCGACACAAGGTTCAAATTTTTCATAAAAGAATCAGATACAAAAAGAAGCTAGTCCAAAAAAAAAAAAGAATAGATACAAGGGGATCACAACTAAAAGCATACAGAAGTCGATTAAACTTGGCATAGCTCAGGAATCTGCAATAGTAGATTATACATTAAGCAGCTCGTCCCAATATCCATAATCCATTCATATCCCTTATATCAACCGCAAAGTTGTGTACATAACCCCTGGATCCGAGAACTGCTTGGGTTGGACACAGTATACATGCCAGTTTTGTTGTTGCTGGAGCACGTTACGTTGAGCTGGTTACCAACCTGGTTCGACTGCAGCAATAACACAAAAACAAATTGACGCCAAAAAATAACACGAGTGTTGATTTTACTTTTTTGACATGTATATAATAAATAAAAAGCAACGGTCAAATTACTAACCAGGCAGAATGCAGGCTCAGTCTTGCAGCTCCATTTTGAAGTAGGGACACAGGACAAATAATGGCACCAAGAACAATGATCATTGGCATCAACTCCCCGGAGTAGCAAAACCAACCCGACAGTTAGCCTGTCAAAGCAAATGCTCAAATCAAAAACTTGGGTTGAGTTCCAAAAGAACTACTTCCATGTCTCACCTAAAATGAACTCTCTGAAGAAAATGTTCTAAGGTAGAAAGATCTATTACAGAACTGAGATGGGTTCACACATAACATAAGGAGTTCACCATCATCAGTTCCTTAAACTGTCAAAGCAAATTACTAGCTTTCTTGTCCTATATTTGACTAAAAAGGAAAGCCTTGTTTAGAGTCCCCGTCTCATCTGCATCCACATATGTTTTTTAAAGTTCTATCTAGTAGAAATAAAATGTATGTAAAACAGGACTGCAGATTCAGAAGCTTACCCAACAATCACAAGGACAAGAGAAATGATCCACAGTATGCATTGATATGTCTTGAATTTAGATTTAACTGGAAGTGAAGTATATCCTTGAGTTGGATATCTTTGGCTAACCCACCCAAACTGGGGCCGGATCAGAAATACAAACCCAATAAGAAAACCCGAAAGGAACCCTCCAATATGAGCAAAGTTGTCCACATGTGGGAGAATTCCCACTGCCAAGTTCACAGCAATGATAACCACAAGGGTAAAAAGTGCTACAAACTGAAAATACACATGGATTTTGGCCATGAGGAACAATCATTTGATATAAATATCTAAACGAGATTAGTTCAACACTCACCTTATTCACATACATTGTCCAGTTAGTGATAAGTTCAGAAAGCATTCCTCCCAGTAACCCAAAAAGAGCACCAGAAGCACCAACAGATATGTTTGACTGGAGGAAAAGTGCTGATAACAAACTTCCACCAAATCCAGAGATGACATAGAGCAAACCAATCCGGACTGGAATACAACCATACAAAAGATTGCAAGTGTTTAAAGAAAAAATTGGTAGCACAGTATGAACACAGCAAGGATATCCTACAGCATCAGGGACCCATTATACGGCTACATGGTCTAAAATGTTATGACGAGATAATTAGACCAATTAAATGATCTATTGAAAAACAGAGAAGTCCCAAGTTTTTTGTAACTAGTAAAGGCTTTTTAAGGACTTATCAACCCCAACCCTCCTCATCCCAGAACAATAATGATAATCTCTTTTATGCCTTCACAAATCACAAAAATATATAAAAGCAACCTAATTTCAGAGACTAAACATACCTTAGGCTAATTAAATGCTCAACTTCAAACTAATACCTACGAATTACGCAATCGATATACATATACCAAACCCACTTTTCCTGATGCACCCATTACACCTTAGATTATTTACTCTACTCAACACTGTATGAAGAAGAAGTTTCATGTATCTAGCAAACGTTCGTATTAGCTTCTAAACTAGAGCATCTCAGTGACTATCATATGTTATTCAACTTTTGAATCTCTTCAACTCTTTTAGCTTCTATAGGATAAATAAGAAATAAATGTGGATGAGCTTAACTAAGTTCACCAGACGCAAATAATCAACTTGTAATTATTGGTATTGATTTCCATTTGGCCGCACCCTTATATTGGTTGAACAGCAGAAAACCAAAAGCAATAAAGTAGTTTGTTATAACTGAACAAGTTACAAGTCACTAGATTCTAGGATTCCAGAAAAGACACCATAAACCTGCTTGAAAAGCATTAACATTTAAACGATGTTGATGCTTACAAAATAACCATAGAAACAACAAAAGCACAAGTTTTCTACATGCATATATACATACCAAATCCAAATTCTTGCTCAAGCCGAATTCCAATAACTAAAAGGCTCAACATGTTAGCTAATATATGGAAAACCCCTCCGTGTAACCAATTGCAAGTAATAAGACGCCATCCCTGGTGTTGGTGCACAACTTTACTCACATCAAGAGCCCCCATCTTTTGCAGCCTGAGTAAAACCTCAAGAAATAGCTACTAACTAAAAATCTAAAACCATCAAAGGCAAAATAACAAAGCACTTGAACAAGCAATCAACTACATGGATAGCAGGGCCAAAAAATTCATAGGCAATAAGAATTATTTTCTGAGGTAGAAAAAAATAAACAAAAATGAAAAAGAACTACTTACGTAGCGGATGATGGTCCAAGAAGAGGGTTCTCTTTAAAAGGCTGGAATGAGAGCCTATGCAAGAACTTAGCAAGGCAAGAATCCGAATTCTCAGGGCAATTATTGACGTACATGGTGATTATGAACATAATAGTATTAACAACAACAAATGCAGGGATTAACCAAGGAACCCATTTCTTGAAGTGCTTGACTTCTCGGTACACCATTGGACCCGGAGACGATAGCTGAGGGGTGTCTACCTCAACAGGGTGCACCACGTTGCTGCTGCCGCCGCCGCCTCCTCCTCCTCCTCGCCGGGAGTTGACCCTGATTTGGATCTCCGGCGTACGATCTCCGGCCATTGGGAGCTCAAGAACTTTGTTATCAAGACAAGAAAATGGGTGAAACGAGATTGAGAAAAGAAAATGGGTGTAACGAGATTGAGAATGAGAATGAGAAGAGAGAGACAGAGAGTCAAATTAATTGAAGTTAACTATTCTTAAAATGGGAAAGCGATTAAGGAAGGTGGAGGAGTAGGTTTGAGCTTTTACGGAGTCAAACACTGGGCTGGTTAGTCAACGTGTTCGCCAATGGAGCTGTTGCTTTAGCTTTTTTGCTTTTGCTTTTGGTTTTGGTTTTGTCGTGGGCTTCTGCATAACTTGGAGGACGACAGGTGGCACTGACTGATTGTCTTTGTTAAGACACTATACACTTTACACTTTACATACGGGCGGGCATAAAATCACGGGTATTCCTTTTTTAATGTCGGCTAATTATTTTCGTTTTTGGAATAATTACTGTGTTTTTTTTAATAAATCTCTTCGTTAAAAATTTAATGGACTGACCGAAAAAAGTCGGTCGCATAAATTTGGTCCATTTATTATTACTTTATTTTTTGTTTTAACTAGTTCAACCCTTTGGAGGAAAAAAAAAAAAAAAAAAGAAAGAAGCAAATTATCTTTTACTATNCTTTTGTTTTTCGCTTCTCTTTGGCCAAAGCCCTACACAGCCCCAACCCCAACCCCAACTCTCAAAACTCCAAGTTACAAAAAACACCAAACCCAAAATCAAAGAAAAATATAAATAAATTAAGGGACACTTATAAATGAAGCTAAATAAGTAAACGCATTAATTTCTCAATTTAAAAACAAAAAAAAAAAAAAAAGAGAAATATTCCTGCACGTGTGAAAAGGGCAAAGGGACGAATAGTTATCCACGCCAAGTGAATCAATATTTTTATTAATGCAAAAAACTCTATGATTGAATTGAGCATTAAAATAATGTCCGTCTTGTCAATAGCCACCGGAATACGCAAATGTAATTTTCGACTGCGACAATAAATTGTTGCTCCCGCCCAATTTGACAATTTTTAATTGTTGTGCTTATATGTATTAATTTTTTTTAAAAAAAAAGATTAACATTCGCGTAAATGGCTTGGTCCAAACAACGAGTGATATAAGCCACAAACACTACTATGACCATAAGCTTCCACGTAAGGCGTTGAACACAACAACTGCTAAAATCATCTTGATCGTGATATTACATAACATGAGCAAAAAATATGATAATGCATCGCTTCTATTTTTTTCCTTTGAACCGATTATATATCGGGATAATAACGAAACTATCTCATGTTTTTAATGAAATGCTCGATATATCCTTATGAATTACAAAATATTTTTTTTGATTCATAAATTAATACAAATTTATCTCTTATAGTTTATTTGATCAAAATTAATAAATAAAATATTAAAATTACCGATTTTTTAAATTTGTAACAAACAATTTTTTTTGAAATGACTAAGATATTATTACCTAGATACAATTAAATAACTAAAAAAATAATAAAGTTTTTTTAAAAGAATTATGTAAGACTTTTTTTTCACTAAATCTTCTTACTCTTAGTCATTTTTCTCTTTTATCCACTATTATTTTTTTCTTCACTAAACATTATTTATTATTCTTTAAGTAATATTTGTTTTGTTACAAGTTTAGAGAAAGTGTAATTTTGACATTTTGTTTGATAATTTTGATCTAATAAGTTATAGGAGTAAAATTTGTATTAATTTACAAATCAAATAGGACATTTTTATAATTTATAAAAACTAAAAGGATATATTGAGCATTTCATCAAATCCAGGAAACAGTTTCGTTATTACTCCTTGTATATTTTAATTAAATATGTTATTCGTGTAATATTATCACGTAAGACATGTACCCACCAAATACACCATTATGGCATAATTTTTTACTAGTTGAAAATTAGTTATATTGTAATATTATTGATTTCGATATATAAATAAATATAAAGATATATAAATATAAGTAAGTCTCTGAAATAGCTCAAGTCAATACATGAATGCTTAAGGAATTAGGTCACCTATATTGCAATAGAATTAACAAAACAGTAAAACACTTAAAACATACATATATAATGTAGTTTTTAATTTCTCTTTGCACTCATCAGCAATATTTATGAAGAAAATAATAAACAAGATAAAGGGTACAATAACACATACGTAAATTTGCTCCTATTAAATCTGGGGTCCAGATACGTTGCTAATCGCCCAACAACCCAACCTAACGTATATCAGCTCACGATACCATGATTTGTGAGAAATATTTGACCATAATGCTATATAGATTCTATATTTGTTCACGAAATCTTATTCTATAACGATACGACGAAATGACCATAATGCTATCGAAATTTTCAGTGACATGTCAACACACGTTTTAACGAGTTTTGATGAAATTCAACAAGCACTTAATTTTTTCAATGACTAATTTCGATGAAATTTCGACGCAAATTTGATAAGAGCTTACAGTTTCAATTATATTCGACATTTCTTTATTATTTTTTGATGAAGCACAGAGTTGCCTCGACGTAAGTTTCTTTATTGTTTTTTGATGAAGCACAGAGTTGCTTCGACGTAGGTTAACTTACGATGAAATTCAACTATGTTTGTGAGTAATTCGATGAGATTTATTAGTGTCAAGCGGTGGAACACGGTTTGGCTCCGTGTACAAGCCGTGTTTAATACACGGTGAAGAGAAAAAAATAGCCAATTAATATACCGTGTACAAAACGTGTGAAGAGTTGGAAAGGGTTGGTTATCTCAAACCTATAAATAGGGACCCTATTCCTCATTTGTTTTCATCCCAAAAAGAGTGAAATACACCAAGTGTAAAGTGAGAGTAAAAATTGAGAGTTTTTATTCTTGAGAGTTAAGAAAAAAATACAGTTTTTCTCTTGGGTGTATTCAGGGTCTGGGATGTGAGTTGAGAGTGTTGAGTGTAAACACTTGTAAAGGTTCTTTTTCTCCCAATAGTGAAAATCTGCAGCAGCTCCGTGGACGTAGCCAATTTGGTGAATCACGCTAATTTTGTGTGTCCTATTCATTTATTTTATCGCTTCCACTATTGTGTGTCTATTGGGGAGGTTATTCCCTAACAACTGGTATCAGAGCGAGGTTCGATTTTAGTGGGAGCGATGGTCGGAGGTGAAGGATCAGGACCCGGAATTGATAAGTTCGACGGTACAGACTTCTCGTACTGGAGATTGCAGATCAATGATTATCTGCATAGTAAAAAATTGCATCAGCCTCTATCAGGGAAGAAACCGGAGAAGATGGAGGACGATGACTGGCAACTCCTTGATCGACAGGTGTTAGGCGTAATCCGATTAACGCTAACGAAGAACGTTGCTCATAATGTGGCGGAGGCAAAAACCACAGCAGAGATGATGAG
>JXTB01000491.1:243273-319522 GCA_002914805.1 Parasponia andersonii
GGTAATACCATTGAATGACATCCCAGTAGACGGCCAGAAAGATCAAGAAGCTGTAGCACCAGCGGTAGACCCACAGACCCCAGTGGGTGAACTCAGAAGATCTTCCAGAACAATTCGACCTCCTCAGAGATATTCTCCGGCACTGCATTACATTCTACTGACTGATAAAGGCGAGCCAGAGAGTTATGAAGAAGTGGTGCAGAATGATGAGTCAATCAAGTGGGAGTTAGCCATGAAAGATGAGATGGAGTCACTGGCGTCCAATCAGACATGGGAACTGGCCGAACTACCAGAAGGAAATAAGACATTACACAATAAGTGGGTGTACCGAATAAAGAAGAACATGATGGTAGCAAACGGTACAAAGCAAGACTTGTTGTCAAAGGCTTTCAACAGAAGGAAGGCATCGACTACACCGAGATTTTCTCTCCAGTGGTCAAATTGACCACTATCAGAACAGTACTTGGGTTGGTGGCTAAAGAAGACTTGCATCTAGAGTAATTAGATGTCAAGACGGCATTTCTTCATGGTGACCTGGAGGAAGAAATTTACATGAAACAGCCACAAGGTTTTGAAATACGAGGGAAGGAGAGAATGGTGTGTAAACTTCATAAGAGCCTGTATGGCCTAAAACAGGCTCCAAGACAGTGGTACAATAAGTTCGATGCGTTTATGAGTAATAATGGTTACTTGCGATGTTAGGCAGACCACTGCTGTTATGTGAAAAGGTTTGACAATTCTTATATTATTCTACTTTTATATGTAGATGATATGTTGATTGTTGGAGCTAATATGGAGGAAATTGATAAGCTCAAGAAAGAATTGTCAATGGAGTTTTCTATGAAGGATTTGGGAGCTGCAAAGCAAATCCTTGGGATGAGGATTTCTAGAGCAAATGGAGTTTTGAAGCTATCTCAAGAGGAGTATGTGAAGAAGGTGCTTAGCAGATTCAACATGAATGGTGCAAAGCCTGTAAGTACTCCTTTGGCTAGTCACTTCAAACTAACCAAGGAGCAGTCACCCTCAACAGAGCAGGAGCGAGCTTATATGGCCAAGGTGTCTTATTCTTCTGCTATTGGCAGTCTTATGTATGCCATGGTGTGTACCAGACCGGATATAGCACATGCAGTGGGAGTTGTGAGCCGATACATGAGTAATCCAGGAAAACAGCACTGGGAAGCAGTGAAGTGGATTCTCAGATACTTGAGAGGTATTAGTAATATGTCACTGTGCTTCAAAAAGTTAGATATAGGTTTACAAGGCTATGTAGATGCTGATATAGCTGGTGATGTAGACGGCAGGAAGAGTACTACTGGATATGTATTCACATTAGTTGGTACAGCGGTTAGCTGGGTCTCAAAGCTACAAAAGATTGTCGCTCTATCTACAACTGAAGCAGAGTATGTTGCTGTGACAGAAGCAAGCAAGGAGTTGATATGGTTGCAGAGTTTCTTGGAGGAACTGGGTCAGAATTATGGGAAGAGCACTTTGCATTGTGACAGTCAAAGTGCTATTCATCTGGCAAAGAATCCTGTTTATCATGCTCGGACAAAGCATATACAGGTTCGGTATCACTTCATACGCTCAGCTTTGGAAGATGGAGTCTTGGTGCTAGAGAAGATTCCAGGAAGCAAAAATCCTGCTGATATGTTAACGAAGACTGTGACTATTGACAAACTGAAGCTGTGTTCGGCTTCAACTGGCTTGCAAGAGTAATAATGAGGAGATGAGTTGTTGCATTGATCAAGTATGAAGACATAATTGAAATTAGTCTTCAAGTGGGAGATTGTCAAGCGGTGGAACACGGTTTGGCTCCATGTACAAGCCGTGTTTAATACACGGTGAAGAGAAAAAAATAGCCAATTAATATACCGTGTACAAAACGTGTGAAGAGTTGGAAAGGGTTGGTTATCTCAAACCTATAAATAGGGACCCTATTCCTCATTTGTTTTCATCCCAAAAAGAGTGAAATACACCAAGTGTAAAGTGAGAGTAAAAATTGAGAGTTTTTATTCTTGAGAGTTAAGAGAAAAATACAGTTTTTCTCTTGGGTGTATTCGGGGTCTGGGGTGTGAGTTGAGAGTGTTGAGTGTAAACACTTGTAAAGGTTCTTTTTCTCCCAATAGTGAAAATCTNCATTGATCAAGTATGAAGACATAATTGAAATTAGTCTTCAAGTGGGAGATTGTCAAGCGGTGGAACACGGTTTGGCTCCATGTACAAGCCGTGTTTAATACACGGTGAAGAGAAAAAAATAGCCAATTAATATACCGTGTACAAAACGTGTGAAGAGTTGGAAAGGGTTGGTTATCTCAAACCTATAAATAGGGACCCTATTCCTCATTTGTTTTCATCCCAAAAAGAGTGAAATACACCAAGTGTAAAGTGAGAGTAAAAATTGAGAGTTTTTATTCTTGAGAGTTAAGAGAAAAATACAGTTTTTCTCTTGGGTGTATTCGGGGTCTGGGGTGTGAGTTGAGAGTGTTGAGTGTAAACACTTGTAAAGGTTCTTTTTCTCCCAATAGTGAAAATCTGCAGCAGCTCCGTGGACGTAGCCAATTTGGTGAACCACACTAATTTTGTGTGTCCTATTCATTTATTTTATCGCTTCCACTATTGTGTGTCTATTGGGGAGGTTATTCCCTAACAATTAGTGAATGAAAAATCTACGGAACTCTATCGAAACATCATCGAGGGACAGTCGAACTTTGTGTAATGGTCATTGCCAGATGGTCGAATTTTGTTCAAAATTAAGCTCTCACCGAGCTAGATATAGCTCTATCCCTGCCTCCAAGTCATGTAACACACATATTGCAGTAATCCAAGCAGCACTAGGTACAAACCTCAAAAGAGATTTTGCACGTCAGTGGTCCCTAAGGTACGTAGTAGAGGCTCATTCATAAAAGCTATAAAAAGGGTGGTTTCACTACCTTGTTAAGAAGTTGTATCCACATTGTCTACAATAATATTTCCATGAGAGATCAACATGTAGAAATTATGGATAAAAAAATAGTCTAAATTATAGTTTGCTAGCTTTAAGTGTAGAGACATTGTAATGTACTTAATTTTAGATCATAGCCTCTTAATACATTCTACCTTGAGAGTGTCTTGCATGTAAGAATAGCAATGGGTCGAGTTCAAGACATGTATAGTTATCTTGTCCCCTTTTCCCCTCCTCCTCCCTCCCTCTCCGGTGCTCAGGAGGAAAAATTAAACCCATACTCATTTCATTTACTTATTTAAGTTGGCAGAACGGATTCAGGTATTCCCTGAATGGGAAAGCGAATACCCATAAACTTATCAGTTAATTTACTCATTTAAGTTGGCAGAACGGATTTAGGTATTCCCCGAATGGGAAGGCGGAATACCCATAAACCTATTAGTTAGAAAAAAAAAATCTATATATATATATTTATTACTCATTTTTACACAACATCAAGCAAATTTAAACCATATTTAACCACAATACTACAATCCAAAACGAAATAAGTCTAAAAATATAACAATTGTCTAACACAAAAGAATAATAAATAAAAGACGACATATCATAATATTCTGAAATAATTTTCAATCTTGATCGAATCTCTTGTTTTTTATGCCCTTTATTCGACTTCTCTTGTATGATTTTGTTTCGCCGAGAAAAAAATTATAAAAGAAAAGGCAAGTAAAATATTTTAGAGATTATTAAACAAAAAATATTTTATAGAATTCTATACATTTTTTAAACTAATTTTGAAATTTATCTACCTATTCTTATCATAATATGTGTGTGTATATATACAAATATATTATTTTCTTAATTTTTTTAAAAAAACAAAAGTGCAAAAAAGACCAATATTCCTCTCTATATAGCCATCCTAGAACTTAAGCTATAGCTTTTTATTAAATTTACAAATATAAATTAAGTGTAATTATAAATTACCGAAGATGACTGGTGGTTGTGTGGTTATGGAGGTCCAAACTTCAAGTCTTACCGCCTTAGAATTGCATTTGCTTAATGGAAATAATGCTTAAGTTTTTTTTTTTTTTTCCCCAACTTTCTTTAATCTTGCTGGTGGGCTTATGGATATATTGTAAGTTGTGAGATAACTGTATTATAATGGGCTTAGGGCTTGGTTATTCTTTAAGCAGTGGGCTTAAGTGTTTCTTACTTGCAATATCTATTTAATATATATATACATATATATATTTATATTTTTTTAAAAAATAACATATAATTATATAACCGAGTCAGGTTCGGCAACGTGTACCTATGAACTCAAACCCAATTCGGGTTTTATCTCGAAAAACTGAACCCGACCTAAAAATCCAAATAATCAGGTACTACTTGCCCAATTAAGGTTGGGTATCCGTGAATAAACGAATTTTCGGGTTAAATTACTATCCCTACTTGCATATGACAATTAGTACCTAGTGATTCCTTGTTTGAGGCAGAAAAATCCCAGATGCAGTGAAGGATGACACACAGATAGTTAGGAATCACCCAACATTTAGTGTTATACCATATAAAAATTATATATTAAAAAACATATATATTTTTTGTTTTTGTTTTTTTTTTTTTTTAAAAAAACAGGTTCGAAGAAGAAGAAAAGAGCAAGGAGAAAAAAAAACGTAAACTAAACGAGGGAGAAAATTAGATGAGTTGGAAAAGAAAATTGATATATTGTTTATTAATTATCGTAATTTCTAATAGATTTTATATGGCAGCTTCCTTTTCATTTACATATATCCCCTAACTGAGGGAGCACGTGTTTACATTATTTTCTCGGATCATCGATTTCGGTTAACATGCTCCACATGAGCGAATCTTACACTTTTCAGTAATAATAGCTTATGTGGATTATTTGTGTAAAGAACTAAAAGTTAAGCGATTTGTTTTTTTTTTCAAAACAAATTTATGCATTAGTTATTTGCTTGTGTGAGGGAAAGTGGAATCATGGAGCAGTGGAGAGAGAGAGATATAGATAGATAGAGAGAGAAAGATGATCTCAAGGCCGTCTCCGTCTCTCTGCTCCGACGTGCATAACTTCCTCTAAATTTTCATAGTTATTGAGAAAACGACAACACAAGAGAACAACAGGCACACAAAATGACAACTACATCAAAAAAAAAAAAAAAAAAAAAAACAACAGGCACTTAAAACGGATAACAAAACAATGAAAGAAATACGACGACGAATGAAAGTGAGAAACAACGTCATATTATATTGATAGTTGATAGACTTTTAAAAAGGACAATAAAAAACCGACAGTAACTAGATAAAAACGACAACAATTCATAAACTGCGGTAAAACTGTAAATGATTATGAAATGAAAAACGACAAAAAGCAAAAAAAAAAAAAAAAGAAAAAATTGAAATGAATATAAAAATGATAATTGAAGGAAAAAAAAAAAACCAAAAAAAAACGACAACTAGATTAGAAATCGT
This sequence comes from Parasponia andersonii, assembly GCA_002914805.1. Taxonomy (NCBI): domain Eukaryota; kingdom Viridiplantae; phylum Streptophyta; class Magnoliopsida; order Rosales; family Cannabaceae; genus Trema; species Trema andersonii. Next base: position 248,702 of record JXTB01000491.1, read on the forward strand.
AGTATCATGTAGAACAAAATTATAAGAAGAAACGACAACAAAAGACAAAAAACATAGCTTATCAAAAAAGGAAAAAATAGCGACAACACATCATAGTGAAAACGACCCATATTAAAAACGACATGTAGTAATGTCCGACTTCTACACCAACGCCCATTGTAAACCCAAAAGTCTCAATCCTTACGAATTATTTCACATCATAAACTTGATTTTAAGCTCATTATTTTACAAAGAATTACGAATTATCCTTTTTGTAACAGTTGGTGTCGACTCGACCAAGTGCGTAGGTCATAAATTAAACAGAGAAGAGAAGAAAAGAAAAATCAAATGAAATGAAATGAAATGATAATGATAATGATACCCATAATAATGCTAATAATAAGACAATTTGACATATAAAGTTGAGAAGTCCCCAACGTATACCACGTGGACAAACAGAGAATTCCAACGGTGAAGATTCTAAAAGCCAAAACGCGTTAAGGAGTGATTGAGTTGGCTTTGCTGGCTGAGAAAACAGTAAGAATGGAGGAATATCATTGGCATTAGCAATTTTAGAAATTAAGCAAAAGCAAAATTCGGTCAATCCAATCCGATCCATAGCCGCCGCCACTCTGGAATGAATCCGACACGCGCTTCCCTAAACGCGTGGTCCAACTACAGTTTTGACTTCAAAACCAAAGTAGCGCCAACGACAATCTTTGCTTCTGTTCGCTGTTATCTTTTTCATACATTAATTAATAAATTCATTTAATCAAAAAGAAATCCCTAAATTCCCAAATCAAGTCTCCATTTTTAAATTCAATTCCCCCAAATCTCCGTTTCACTTCCGCGCACTCTCTCTCTCTCTCTCTCGATCGGCTCTGGTTCTCGAAGATCCATCGGCTATGGCTCCAAAGGATCCGAAACAAGGTGGCGGTTTCTTCGCCTCGATCGCTTCCGGTTTGTCCAATTTTGGGAGCGCCATGACCAAATCTGTCAATGGGTATTTCAATTCATCTTCTTATTGGCCTGGTTTCATTAATGTATACTCTTTTTTTGGTTTGAATTCTCTTGCTTCTGCCACTCGTTTGATCTGTTTCATTTAGCTTATGATCTAAATTCTATGCTGGAGATCTGTGTATTGTAATCTGTCCCAGTGGATGTGGCCTCCACTGAGGAAAGTTTTCTATTTCCTGGGCTATTTCATTTAGTGGTTGAATTGGTTTATGCTCCGATGATTGCTTCAAACTTTACTATGCTACCAAATTACCTATTGATACTCTAGTTTATTGACGCTTTTGTTGATTTGTGTACCACCCAGTTTACTGGGTTATGAAGGGCTTGAAGTCATTAACCCAGAAGGAGGAACAGAGGACGTTGAAGAGGAAGCAAGGAGAGGGAGATGGAAACAGGAGGTACACGTCTAATGTTATTCCATGACGATTCTGTATGCTATTGTTTCTTGATATACATATATATATACTTATACTTTTTTTTCAAATCATAATTCAGAACTAATTTGTTTTATTCCTTATTTTCTTAGGACCGAGATAGTTACTGGAAGATGATGCAAAAGTATATAGGATCTGATGTTACGTCAATGGTTACCCTTCCAGTTCTTATTTTTGAGCCAATGTCTATGCTGCAGAAAATGGCTGAGGTTAACGCTATTTCTTATTCTTAATTGTCGCCTTACATATTGACATTCTCTCAAGTAGTATATGTGTGTCCTTTAGTTCATGCATCCGACGTCGCTTGGTGCACAGCTGATATTGTCGACTGTGATGTCAAGCTTACTCACGATATGTAATTTTTGTCTTCCTAGCAATAAATCTTCTGTATGCTTGCTTTCGTTTTCTATTTTATTGCTCTTGATAGCAAAGGATTAGGGCATTTATGACAATCGTCTCTTGGATCAGTCATATACAGAAGTTCAAGTACTTTCCATTTCAAATTTTGGATTTTCACTACTCTATAGGCCTTGTAGCTAGTCCAACTAGTTACATGGTACTTGGATTTAGTTGTCTCGCCTATTTGGCTTTCTTTCATTAGCTAGGTGCTGCTTCTTTTATTTTTCATGTCCATTACATATCTATCTATGTATATAAATACATTGTATTAATTTTTTCCATCAAGCTCTGTACATTATATATATATACGTCTCTGCTTGTGTATAATTTGATTGGTACACCTACATATACTCATCTCATACATACACGATTGTGATCTTATACCTACCTTTTACCGGTGTAGGACATGATGCTTTTCTTTATGAGAGTGCATATTTTACCAATGGATCTTATAAGTACTTTTGTCACAGCTGATGGAGTACTCCTACCTCTTAGAACTGGCAGATGAATCTGAGGATCCTTACTTGAGAATGATGTATGCTGGTAAGAATCTCTCTCTCACGCTCTTGCTTGTTTTGTCTATCTATGCATGCATAATGCATTCTACAGTGACTAACTTTCAGTTGTTGGTTGCAGCTTCATGGTTTATATCTGTTTATACCGCCTTTGATCGAACATGGAAGCCTTTTAATCCAATTCTTGGTGAGACTTACGAGTTGGTTAATCATCACGGCATTACATTCATTGCAGAACAGGTAATTTCTAATGAATTGCACTTGCATTCTCTTTTTCACGTGAACCTCAGGTTGGTAGATATTAACTGCTAACTGCGGTTGGCGGCCAGTTAGTTTGATAATGTGTATATTACTAAGTACTTAAATAGGGTATCCCTTCAATATCCTTTCAGGTTAGTCATCACCCTCCAATTGGTGCTGCACATGCTGAAAATGAGCATTTTTCTTACGACATAACTTCGAAGGTGAAAACCAAGTTTTTGGGGAACTCAATTGATGTTTATCCAGTTGGAAGGTAATATTATTTTCATACTTTTTTCGGTCTACTTGTCATTTCATTTTGCATCCCATTTTTCTATAATGCTTCTTATTAACAGACTTTCTACATTTCGTTTTGTTGTTACTTTAATTTTTTCTGAATGGCTTCTTAGCAATGAACTTGGTAACTACTAACTTCCATATGCTTATCAAGAGTCATAATTCTGTAATGAAGCTCTTCAAACTTTGAATAACCGGAATGTTTTATGCATTAATATGCTGACTTTTTTGTTGAACTTCTAGAAAGTATAAACCTTAATTTAAAACATATATGACTGTTTATTTGATTGACATTTTTTGGACATGGACTTAAGTGGAGTCTATGTTGCTTAAAGTACAGTGGAAACTAGGAAAGAAAAGTTAGCATTGTGCGGTATCATACTTTTTTGTTTATTTTCATTCTGGCTTAAAGTCATCTCAGCTTTCGCTTGCCTTGTAAATGAGACCATATAGAATACACATCAAATTCAAATGTTACAGTTGCAGTTTTATTACTCATTTGGATATTTATTTTCCTTGAGTGAGCATAGTCTCTAATTATTTGCTTATTTTGAACTAATTTTGGTTGCAGAACACGTCTGGTCCTCAAAAAGGATGGTGTAGTCCTAGAATTGGTACCTCCTCCAACAAAAGTGAACAACTTAATATTTGGCCGTACTTGGATCGACTCACCCGGGGAGATGGTTCTGACAAATTTGACCACTGGAGACAAAGTCGTACTATTTTTTCAGCCATGTGGATGGTTTGGGTATGATAGCGTTCCCTTTCAAGCTTCTTGTCTATAATATAGTTAGTTTATTAAAGTCTGATGTGGGTTATTTTGATCATACAACCGATTTGAAAATAAATTATGGGAAGAACCCAACAAGTTTAAAGAAAATGATTCTATGGTTATGGTTTACATGGTTAAGCCGAATATTCAGGGATTGAAGTCTAGTTTTTGAGTTTTGCATATATATACTATCTACTTATTTATTGATCACCGTTTTTTTCCTTTTCTTTTCTTTTAATATTCACACTAATGTTTGTTTTGTATTTTTTTCCAGAGCCGGTCGCTTTGAAGTAGATGGATATGTTTATAATTCTAGTGAGGAACCAAAAATATTGATGACTGGAAAATGGAATGAGTCAATGAGTTATCAACCATGTGATGCGGAAGGAGAACCACTTCCTGGAACTGAATTGAAAGAGGTTTGTTTGTCCGCTCGTTAAGCTCTGGTCATATGAGGTTGTCTTTTGTTCTGTTCAACTGTTACCAAATCGTGCTCTCTCTCTCTCTCTCTCTCNTGGTTTCTCGCTTTCTTATTTAGCTTAGAAAGAAAAAATAACTTAAAAAAGTCTGAAGTAAATGATATGGTTTCTCTCTTCTAATGTTCCCGGGCTATGAAGCCTCTGCCATAGTGTCCGTCAATCTTTTCCCTTTAAAGTCTGCCATTTTGTTTTATGTTATGTTATGATCATTCTTTTGATATAATAATGAGTAGCATATAGCTTCCAGGGTGTTTTTTTAGTTGAACGGGGGAGAATCTGCACTTTATTTGATTTATTAGTTGATGTCCTGTGAAGGCTTTGATAGCTGTTCTCTTACTTTAATGCATGTGGTGTAGATTAAGATTCCGTATTCCATTTTGAGCACTGAGCTGACATTTTTTCTGTCAATTTTAAGAATATTCTCAAAGGGCATCATTTTGAGATTTCTTTAATGTAATGAAACTGGGGAAGATTGACACACTTCCATCCTTCTCTTTTTATTTGTTATATCGTTTGTGATAGCCTGGCAGATCTATCTTTTCTTTGCGAAATAAAGCTCATGAAAATATTGTGCTGTTGTACTTGCATCACAGGCTTGGAGAGTTGCCAAGGGTCCAGAAAATGACAAATTTCAGTACACAAATTTTGCACATAAAATAAATAGCTTTGACACTGCTCCAAAGAGGTTATTGGCATCAGACTCGCGCTTACGTCCTGACAGATACGCACTAGAGCAGGGTGACATGTCAAAAGCTGGATCTGAGAAGAGCAGGTTTCTTCCCTTTCTTGTTCTTCCACTCTATATTTCTCTAGTTGACATGCATGCATATTGCATACATAAAGACTTAGTTTGAAGTTTGAACAAATAAGATTGAAAAGATATTTTAAAGCAGGGTTAGAGGTAACTTGAATTTTATCTTATTACTGTGCTGACATCAACGTGAGAAGGATGGTTATTTTTATTTTTTTAGCAAGTCTTCTTTTTCATTGAAACAAAGGATGTTTAAGTTGAAGGATTTTCGTTGAAACAAAGAATTTTTGTAACTTGAATGATTATTCATAGTTTTCTCTCATTTCACTAAATATAATTTGTAAGATGAAGCTGACGCCTTATGTGTGTATTCCTATATCTTTATCACAGTCTGGAGGAGAGGCAGAGAGCTGAGAAGAAAAACCGAGAGGCAAGAGGTCATCAGTTCACTCCAAGATGGTTTGACCAAACTAATGAAATCAGTCCAACACCTTGGGGAGACCTGGAAGTATACACCTATAATGGCAAGTACACAGAACATCGGGCCGCAATAGATAGCTCGAACAGCGATGATCTGACGGACGCCAGATTGACAGAGTTTAACCCCTGGCAATATGAGAATTCGGCAGCTGCTGCTTGATTGAAGCTCTCTTTTATCATATGTACTTTTTGCTGTGTAATATATATTTTATTTGTTATTCTTGCTTTGGCTGTAATGTAGTGGGGCGTTATCATGATGCAATAGTTTTAAGATTGATACGCAGTTTTGTTGTGTTCAGATTGCGTTTGGTTTATAACTATTTTAGCCTCAATTCCACCCGATTTCTTCTTTTGGTACCCCCTAGATTTGCATATGATATGCTACAATGTAAGTATTGTAAAATGCACCCATTTTAAAGTTTCAACTACGCATGACTATGGACGAACTCTCATTACTGTTACTGTTCTGGGCCCTTTACATGTGGCCCATGTCGTTGGTTACTAGAAGAGCCCAAACTGTAAGACGGCCATAACCATCTGTTTCCCCGCGATCCGACTTTGGAGTAGGGATTTACTATTTTTATAACTGTCACAACTCTGGAGGGGCCACGTGGCTCCCCGTACCCTTTGCGGTTGCCAGTCTCTGATCTGACCACAAAAATTAAACCACCCGTATCTGGTCATACACTTTTTTTTTGGGGGAAGAACATAACAGAGAAATTTTTTTAAAAGAAGTTAATGAATTCATCTGATGTTTTTTTTTTTTTTTTTTTTTTAAAAAGGCGGTACGGGTTAATGTGCCTAGGGCTTAGACAAGTTTCGAAAACAAATTCATAACACTTCCGTTTGTCTGTGGGACAACATAAATACTAGTTTTTACCTCCAAAAACGTGTATGACTGACTGTATGTGTTTTTATGTTTGAAATGGAACAACACAGATAAGATTAATGATATACCCACAACATCTGTGGAGAGAGTTCCACGTGGCGAGCAGAGAAGTGGTACGGATGTTGTGGATGTGGATCGCCCTCCCCATTCGGAGGAGGAGGAGAGAAAAGTGAGGAACCGGTCCAAATCCGAAAAAGTGGTTTAGGGGGGTGTCACCTGCTGTAGCCGGTAAACTCACGCATGTGTAACCGGTTGAGTTTCACTTTAATTTAAATTTTTTTTTTTTTTTGGGGGAGCGACCAGACCAGACCAGACCAAACCAAACCAGAGGGTTTAAGAAAGACGGTCTTTGTCTGGTGGTTTTCCGGGGGGTTTTTGCTCATCACAATTCACACATAATTTACCCATTTTTCGTAGGTGAGATCTTTTTGGTCCCTTTTTTTCGGTTCTTTGTAAGAAGATAAAGTGATTTCCTTTAACTTTTTCTACCCAATGTTTTTGTTTCTGACGCCAAGTTTAGGGGTGAATTTCACAGATATATTTCCTCTTATGAATACAAATTGATTTTTCTGGCCTTTTCTTTGTTTTGTTTTTAGAATTTTCAGATTTTTGTGCTGATCCTTAGAAAAAAAAAAAAAAAAAGTGTACATTTCTGTTGTTCTTATACTAATTTAATTTTTTAAAGATAAGTTTTTCAAAATTTTCTCCAATATTGTTACAAACAGTATTCTTTTTCTGGTGTAATTCAAGTTCCTCAGTTACTATTTTTTTTTTTAAAAAGAATCAAAATGGTATGTTGAAGTGGTATTTTATATTATGTAACTGTCATGGTTGGTCCCAATGAGGTTTTTATGGGATCTTGAAAAACTTAATGGAAAAAAATGTGAAATCAAATTAATTTTTAGTTTGTGCCTGGGTTTCTTTTGGTGTCGTCTTATGTTCTGTTGGGGTTTAACATTGGATTTGTTTATTTATATATTTATTTATTATTCTGGGGAAATCGTTTTTTTTTTTTTTTTTAAATTGAAAGTAAGTTATTTTATTTCACTTATTTATGCTTAATAGAGATATCAAGGACTAAATAGTCATTGTATATTGCAAATTCAGGCATGGGGTGAAATGGTGATTCTTTCTCAAATTCGAATTTCAACGTAAAAGGTTTATGACTGTTTCAACCAAGTATTTCCTATATAAATATCATCAACTTTGTTATATTGGAATTGGATGCCTATTATCATGAGAATAAATCATGGAAAGAACGAATATTACTTTTTGTTTAGCTGAATGTTTTGGGGATTTGAATAACTACTAGTCTTGTTTATTTTATTTGCTATTTTGCACTTTTTTCTTTTAATTGATTCATAACTGAGACCTTGCTCTGCTTATTCAGTATATATTATATATGTATCTGTCATTTTTTGTTGAATTAGCTGCATAGAATTGCAGCAATATTGTAATCTGATGATCTATGACTTTGTAGACACCTCGATTATTCTTTTGATTGGTCATGGTGACTAGATGGCATGTGATGTCGTCTTTCGATATGAAACTTGATCACAACTGTGCCTATTTTAGAATGTCATCATACATTGATCAAACTGTTGTCATCTTTTTTCCCTTTGGATATCAATATGTACCCAATGCAGGAAATTTTGACTCAGCTTTTACCATATCTCTAACTCCATATGCAAATGTAGGATTTATGCCGTCGTTCCCATATTAATGTATTGTTTGCCTAGTATCATATTTTTGAAACCTCTCAATTGTAACTAGTTTTCGTTCGCTGACAGGTCCTTGTTCTGCGAATCTGCAAACTTAAGGAAGTTGGTTATTCTGGCAGATGACTTTTTTTGCTTGTAATGAAGGTCTAAGATCTTTTGTTGCAAGGGATGATGGACTGTGGCTTCAATGATTACCCAGAGCCTGAAGTTCCTCGATCATGTAGATCTGCTAGGGTGAATACATAATACAACTCGTAAAGTGCCTCTGATCTGATCTATTCTAGTACTTAAAGATAAAATCTTGACTATAAGTTTTTGTTCCTGATTCAGGGTCGAGGGCCTATCACAAAGAGATGGGAGGGCAATCGGAAACATTCATGTGAGATTTTGGCTAGTGTAGCTGGTAACTTATTGGAGAAGGGTGACAACTCTTTACATACTGATGCTAGTTGTGGAAAGAACCTGCATGACGCTTGTGATAGTGTCATTTCAAAGAAAGAAGTTGATGAGGGACAGTTCTTGAATGAAGAGCTCCTTGAGCTTGGAAGTTCTCTTGAGAAAGCCTTTGGTTGTAATCCTGGATTTCAATCTTTTTGCAATCCTGACAAATTTAATTCTGAGATTAATCCAATGTCTAAGGATTTTAGACGGTCAGGGTTGTTAAATTCTAATAAGAAGAAAGCTTTTGATGATTCCAATTTTGTTCCAGATGTAATTGGAGGCAAAGTTTTGGGTGTACCTGAGAGGAAAGTAGAAGCTGAACCAACAGAATTGAGAAATCAAAGTGTCAAGGATAAAACTATGACAGTAACATGTGGTTTAGAGGATTTAATGAAACTGGAAGGTAAACAACCAGAATTGGTTGGTCCTGGATGTAATGTACATACTGCTAGTGTTCGAGTAGTTAGTAGAGATGATGACGAAAGCTCTTTTGGGTCTGCTTATCCAAGCACCATGGTTAAAGCTCTTGGGCCTCCATTGGGTACTGGAAACAAGAGAATAAAGAAAATATCTGATTCAAGCCATTGGAGAGTAGCTCCTGATGTGGACGGCAATTATTCGAGTACTGGTAATTGGAATTTTTTTGATACACCTTTTTAGTGTAAATTAGAAGCATGGTGCAGTCTATTGGAGTGCACGAAACAAACAATTGGTAATGATTTCTGTCAATATTTTTGGATGAGGATGAAGGCTCTATTTTTAATCCCAATTTAGCATAATGAATTAATCTTTCTGGCATTTTATGTTTTTTGTGGTTACTAATTGCTTTGAGTGCTGGATTGATTTTTTCAGATGGGAAAGTGAAGGAAGTTTGTTGTGAGGAGAGAATTGGTTATACTCAAGAAAATACTCAGAAGATTTATCCTTTCAAGAAGAGAAAGTTCTTTAACCAGGACTTTTCCACATCTAATAGGGGGTCTAACCGAGATGGCACCTTCGATTCTTCTGACAAAAGAATCAATGGTAAACAAGGCACTGCAGGTGCAATAATGCATGTCCCTTTTCCTCTTTCTCCTCATATTCTTGTTAACATTTGGGGTTTTTAAATGAATAAGTCTAGCCATGTGATGCAGCAATTGGAGGATCATCCTCAATGACAGGTCAACACGTATTCCCCAACTCCAAAGAGTGTAATGGTATGAAAAGTCTGCACTGCATGATCTTCTGTATTACTTTAGATTTTTCATTATACACTAGCAGATTCTTATACATGCATTTTTCTTTGTTAATCAGTGAAGCTGAGTATTAAATCCTTCAAAGTTCCTGAGCTCCTTATTGATATTCCTACGACTGAAACTGTTGGCTCACTGAAAGTATGTGATTTAGACTCCCCTCTCTCTCTTAAGTCGCTTTTTTTTTTTGGCCTCCTTTCTTCTTTTCTTGAAGTTCCTGAGTTCTGGAATTTTCCGTGTGTCCCTTGAATATTTGAAGTTTAACACTGCTACCACGATATTTTCACTGATTTCACTGATCCTCTCTAATTTTTAACTCTTCTGTAGAGGATGGTTATGGATGCTGTGACTTCTATTCTTGGTGAGGGACTACATGTTGGCATCCTTGTTCAGGGGAAGAAAGTCAAAGATGACAATAAAACTCTAGTTCAGACGGGAATTTCTCAATACAACAAGCACAGTAATTTAGGTTTTATCTTGGAGCCTGAACATTCTCAAACTGCAACATCTCCATTCACCAAGAACGAGTCATTACTATCCAGAATCAAATCCCAGGCGTTAACCAGGTAACCCTGTCATGTATAAGGCTATTAATTGGATGATTCTACTGGTCTTCTACCTGTCCTTGGGGTAGATCTGTACATAATTGACGGAGTCACATTATATACTTATGCCACTGTGTTCTCTAATATAGGCACTCTGTATCTTTGAGTGGTTCTGTTGAAAGTGACTTTAATGCAACTCCAGCTCTTGGTGATAATTTGAGTAACAATACAAATAATGAGTCCAAAGCACTGATTCCTGTGCCAAGAATAAGCATGGAAGCATTGGCTGTGGTTCCTTTCCATAGAAAATCGGGGCATCATGAGTATCTAAAGCGTCGGATCAGGAGGCCTTTTTCTGTTTCTGAAGTAGAGGCATTAGTGCGGGCAGTTGAGAAACTTGGAACTGGAAGGTTGGTGTCAATGACTAATCTATTTTCTATTCTTGAGGAAGTCACGTACTTCTGCGTACGGTTGTGCATTTGTTTTTTTGGGTTGCAGGTGGCGTGATGTTAAATTTCATGCTTTTGACAATGCAAAGCATCGAACTTATGTTGATTTGAAGGTGTGTGTTTCATTTTGTACTTGTTGTTTAGACTAGAGTATCTGATATTTTCCACTGTGCACGTTTGTATTTTTGAGGTGAAGCCATGATGAGTTGAGTAGTTTAAAATCTTATGACAGCATTTCTTACTCAGTTTCAACCATCCACTTTTGTCCAGCTAAGTAGTGAACTTTTTCTTTTGTGAAGTTGTTGGCTCATTAAGAATCATAGCTTGATTCGGAAGTATGAAAAATATGAGAAGATATAAAAATTATGTCAAGGATGATTTAGCCCTTATGTATTTAATTCTAATTCTCCTTTGAAAATATTGTTTTCTGTTCCTGATAATTAAAACATTGCGTAGCTATGTAACTCTTTTAGAATTCCATAAAATCTTTCATATGCCTTGTTGGAGTCTTAAAGGAGTGTAGTGTATATGTTGTTGACTAACAAGGACAGGAGAACATCAGTGGACGCATGACACTATAATATTACTAGCCTAACATTCGTTGTTTGGGCTATTGGAAAATATGCAGGATAAGTGGAAAACGCTGGTGCACACAGCAAGAATATCCCCTCAACAAAGAAGAGGGGAACCGGTCCCACAGGGGCTTTTGGATCGGGTACTAGCGGCCCAGGCTACTGGTCATATCGGCAGCCGAAACAAGAGGCCAAAGTAACAGTCTGAAGATTTGCCTGGAAAGAGCAAGTAGGTTCAGAGTCAAGGTCAGATGTTTGGTGATTGTTGATACCGTGTAAAATTAAACCTATAGAAAGAAACATTATGTACATGGAAAACCGAACTTTTCTTCCCTGTTGAAGAGTTTGGTGTTCTGTAAATGATTGATTGAGTAGTGAGGGCATTGCTTAAATAATGCCTTTGGTGTCTAATAATGTTGTATTTTGTTTGGAGCATTGATTTTGTTACATTTCGGTTTTATTTATTTTCCACGTTAATAACATCCGAATGTATGCCAATGAAATTTTACTTTGATATATTTGTTTCCTTGGAGTAAATATCCATGACACACTTTTTTTTTTTTTTTTGGGTGCCGAGATTTTGCTTGTGGTAGAGGGGGTTTGATGACTTGACTGAGCGCCATACTCGACATTTTAGGAAATTATGCAAGTACAAATTTTTCAGAACGACGAGGAAGAGCATTGTTAGGGTGATATATGTAGCATTTTTCTTTCGTTTTTCGTAAGGATAAAACTCGATGTAGATAACATCTCGATTTGCATCTCTAATAGAATTGCCAAGTGTTCCATTAACGTGTTGACAGTGTTCCTTATAGTTTGGATTTTATTTTTGTATATATAGGCCGACCGCTAAAGTGTCTAATAATAGCGGTGCATCTGATAAAACAGTCATGCTATCAAGAACATAAGAGTAAAAACCTATAAACAAAGTCTAAGTATAATCGTCACATTAATTTTGTGGTTGATAATTATTTTGGTGGAAATTTTGGTCCCTGAATTAACGTGTACCAAAATTTAGATTTAATATAAGTGTGGTGCGTACAATCTTAAATAATGTTATAAAAAAACTTTTCACTAGTTGATGATGTTAGTAATTCGTGACATATGTTAGTTCTCTTTCACAAAATGATGTTAATAGTGTATTGAACAAATAACTAAATGAATAGTAGATAAATAGTGATAAAACTATAATACTATAATAGTACTATGTATTTTGGGAAAGTAGAGAGAGGAAATAAACTAAGAAGGAAAAAAAAGGAGACAAATAAGTTTTTGGATAAATATAATGGCTTACTTTTTGTTTTTACGTGAATATGAAAAAAATTGTTTATAGTGATTTTGTTACGCATCTGATTAAGACCTTTGACTTTCTCGAGGCTAACTAAGAAGGAAAAAAAAGGAGACAAATAAGTTTTTGGATAAATATAACGGCTTACTTTTTGTTTTTACGTGAATATGAAAAAAATTGTTTATAGTGATTTTGTTACGCATCTGATCAAGACCTTTGACGTCGATTTGGGCATTGGCGATTTGGATACTGCTTTAGAGGCCACGTGTCATCTTTGGATTGGCTAGGGAAAAATACTAATTAAATAAATTAGTGTTATATGTTAATTTACGCAATTCTGTATCCATAACAGACATTCGACAAGTAAATGGTTCTGAAAGCAGATATTGGCAATGAGCTGCAATTCACTCCATAACTCTAGATACTCAATATTTTTTTCTTTGGAAAAAAACAAAAAAAATCTTTTTGCTCTAGAGTTACTATGATATATATATATATATATTTTACAAGTAGTATTAACTTGGTTAAGCATGAGAATGGAAATATGTTATTCTTCTTCGGGTAAATTGGTCTCGTCGAACCATCGTGGAGGATCAAACCCAGACCCACCTAATAAAAAATAGGAAAGTTTGTTTATAAATCATATTGCAAATATTTTGTTAAATTTTATTATCAATCCAAACCCAAAGATAGGAAAACAACAATAAACAAATAGATAAAAAGAAAAAGGAAAAGGGGGGGTTAAGTTAAAAATAGGAAATTACCAAGGGGATTACAACGACAGAGACGCCAAGCAGTCAAGACAGTACCCTTAACAACTCCATATTTCTTGTAAGCTTCCATGGAATACTCGCTACAAGATGGAACGAAACGACAACTTTTGGGCAATATTGGCGAGATTTCCCCTGAACCCCAAAAAATATTTATGCTCAGATCAAATTATATTATATGCCATAATCTCAAATAAATTTCTTCCACCCTTTTTTGTTTTTTTACTTAAACTTATATAGTTTAATTCAATAAGAATTAAATAAATCACTTAGGAAACATAAAAATGAAAAAACTTACTTTTGTAGAATTTCAACATAGATAGTGCAGCTTTAACACCCAAGTTGTCTACTTCCTTGTCTAAAATTCGAGACCAAACAAAGATTTGAAGCTTTAAGCTAATTAAGCACAGAAAAACAAATTAAGAGAGAGAGAGAGAGGACCTTGTGGTTGTGGTTGTGGTTGTGGTTGTGGTTGTGGATTGTTTGGGTTGTTTGATCCATGAACGACGACCAAACGAGGGTGAGGAGGAAAGGTCTTAAACTTAATGGTGATGGGAAAGGGAGGAGTACGGTAGAAGCTGCTATTGAGGCTTATGTAATTGAAGCATTTAGGTTTTTGAGATTGGGAGTCTGCCACTACCATCATCGGACCTCTCTGCCACCTATACGAAACCACCGCCGCCGCCGCCATCTCCTCTCCCCTCCACACGCACCCGCTCCTCGTTCCAATTATCCAATATTATCCTCCTCATTTTATTTTCGATTACAATTTCTCTTACAACGACGTCGTTTCGTTCCTCTTTATTATTATTATTATTATTATTTAGATAATGAACAATAAAATATAAAAAAATAAATTAAATGCGGTACATTTACACCGACACCTCCCTATATTTCTGTCGATATTACACTAGTACGTAGTAACATCTCCTATATTTCTGTGTATATTCTCCACCAAACCCAATAAAGGAAATCAATCGAGCGTTGTACTGATAGAAATATATTTATATTAAATGAAAATTTAATGGTGAGAAGTTAAAACTAAAATATTAATCAAATTTAATTAGATAGATAATTGTTTGAATTTAAGAGATTGTTAGCAATCAGACTTGGCTGAAGTGGCAAAATATTTTATCTTAAAACCTTCTTTCACTTAGACACTTAAGAGAGTTTGAGGACAAGAATTTGAGTCCCTATTTCACTTGGAACTTTTGATTTGTTCGATTACCACTGCCAAGCATAACATTATTTATGAAAGACTTCAATGAAAAAGGGAAAAAAAAAAAAAAAAAAAAAAAGGGAAAAAACTTGTTTATGAAATAAACTATGAGAAAGTTCATAAATTAATAGCTCATTTTGTGATATTGTTTAATGTGAGAGAATGGCTTGTCAGCATAATCCCTCAGAATACTACAAGAAGCAAATCTACAGGAAACAGGCTACTGATCAATACTCAAGCTAGTTAATGCCCCATTTAAACCAAATGATTCATACTCTTGTAAACTCAACAGTAACTTTAATAAAATGGCATTATGGTCCGAAAACTAGGAAGGATAACCTTAGTACTACTACTATACCAGCAACATTACTGCATAAAGATTAAAAGCCAGTAGTGATCTGAGAAAAGAAGGCTTTGAAATCCGTCGTTGGTGTCCCAGCTCCCTCAGGCTTTGATGCCAGATCAAAGGCCTTAAACTTGGACTCCTCAAACTGCAGAGCCTGATATAAACAGAAGAAATATTATGAAAAAGGAATAAAAAAAATGCAACTTTAAAAATGTCAAACATATCTGATAATTAATCAATATTGTTTAGGGGTAGGCAGAGGTAAGAATTACGTAAAACAACTCAGTTTCAAAGCCCTTAAAATGTGAAAAGCAATACCTGAATGCAGACTTCTGCAACATCGGCCCTAGGAACGGTTCTGGTTTCTGTCTTGAGAAGCTCATCATCCTTTCCCACGAGCAGTTCCCGGACGCTCCCTTCTTTGTCTTGCAAGCCTCCAGCCCTGAATCAGTAAAAGAAGTTAGCGTCAAATTCGGTAATAAAAGAGATGAAGAACAATGATAAGTACAATAGGCTCGTTTGAAGAAAGAACTTAAAAGAGATGAAGAGTAAAATACGCTCATATGAACAAAGATCACCATTCTGCCGTAAGTAAACACCAGTTCTCTTGTTACCTAATAATTGTGTATGGAACACCAGAGTCCGCCAAATACTGCTCAGCCTTCCTCTTCCAAATCTAAAAGATGGAATACGTGCTTTTAGCATTGGTTTTCAGAGCAGAATATTCATGAAGGAAAAGATCTATTACGAAAAAAGAAAAGGAGTCCAAGGCAAATCAGAACCAAATTCGGAGGCTAAATTTATTGATGCAATCAAATTGAGTGTTTTAACTTATGAGCAACGAAAGAAGCTTACGGACCAATATATTTCCATTGGCCAAGCTGTTCAAGGGGTGATTAGGGTCAGTTCCACCCATAGACCCAACTAACACAATTTGCTTCACTCCCGCAGCCTTGGCTGTTTCACCAATGAGTGTGTAGTTCAGATACTAATAACCAAAAATAAACAATAGTGAGAATAACTGCAAACCAGGGATGGAATTCTTTACCAGCATCTATCTGATTTTTCTGCCCAATCCAGTCAACCTAGAATGCAGTAAAATTGTACCAAATCAGAGCAAGAAAAAAAAAATGCAAAATCAGAAAGAAGAGTATCAGAATATTTAAAAAAAGAAAAAGAAAAATGTATTACCTGTTCAGGATATGCACCCTCTTCAAAATAGAATTCAGGCCTGCCACCTTTGGTTGGATCAAACCCGGATTTCATCTTTGGGACAGCACTAGTTAGAATTATAAGAGCATCAACGCCTTGAATGGCGGGAGCAAAGCTGGCTTCGTCTCTTATATCTCCAACGTAAAGATCATCTGCCCCTCCGATGCTTTCCTTGCTCTCTTGTGTTCTAACTAGACCTCTCGCAACGTACTGGCCTGTCCTCTCCTTCAACTTCTTGTAAACAATTTGACCTGCCCAGGTTCAATCAATGCAGTATCGATTTTGATCAGTAGAACTTAGGGGCTTATAATTGACATCAAGGCAAACATCCGAAGTAAAGGTTGGTGATTTCATATAATTTAAAAAAAAAAAAAAAAAAAGTAAAAGTAAAAGTGAGGTGAGGGTACCAATAAAATCAAAAGGCAAGGCTTTGTACCAATAGTCGTCATTGTAAATTTGCCATTATACAAGCACAAAACTGGGAGTAATCACAGAGAGTCTTGGCATGAATTAATGTCATTAATTTTCAAACCACAAAGATGGGAATTGCAAACCGAGAGAGGCGCTTCGTCCTCAAAGAGCTGTCCAAACATTTGGGATATTTTTTAAACATTAATGCAAATCCTACTCACCCACTTTGTACTCACTAAACTCTATTATCAATATCAATTTTTATTTTTTTATGGTTTTGGGAACGGAAAAAAAAAAAAATCCCATCTCAGAAAATAATAAGCCTAGTACCATACACAACATAATGAAGCCAATTTATCATCATTCATGAGAGAGAGAGAGAGAGAGAGAGAGAGAAACTACCAGTCCTGCCACCAGCTCCAGTAACAAGAACGGTAGAAGGAGGAGCGGAATCGGCCATAGCGGCTGATACAGAGAGAGATCTATTCGGAGAATGAAATGGGTTGGAGGAGTCCTTTCTTGAGCGACGATTAAAAGAAGAAGAACAAGTAGCGTAATGAGGATGAGACAAGTAGGTACAACACCTATTAGAACTTGAAGCTTCTGGAATAATTGCAATAATCGAGTTTGAGTTTGAGTTTGAGTTTGAGTTTGAGTTTGAGGAGGCCTTCCACTTCACCCAACTACATTTACGGCATTGACTATTCCCACCAATGCTTGCGCTTGTGATTGAGACTACCAACGGGACACGTGGAACCGTTGCCATCAATCAACCAAAAACTGCTACTACTCACTACAACTACTTATTTAATAAATACTACCGTAAAGTATAGGGTGCACCGCTTTCCATACAACCCTTGGTAACGCTTGAGCTACGTAGCGCCGGAGAAGAAGAAGAAGAAGAAGAAGAAGAAGCAGCAGCTTAAGCTTAAGCTTTTGGTTTCAGTTACCTTATCTCATTCTCATCTCTACGCTCTTCCCTTTACTCTCCAACGATGTAGATGTGGGGTTTTCCTATTGGGGCAATGGAGTATGTTGCTAAGCCGTATCCGTATACAATAAATACTTGTGTGCAATAAGAGAGAGGTCCTCTATCTACTAATACTATCTACTGCTGACCATTCCCCAATTAAAGCCTGTCTATTTCTATTTCTAGAGCGCAGTAAACATGGGCGGCCTGGCCCATTCGGGCCGATCAGAAATTCGGAGTGGACTGGGCTGAGAGTAGAAGCGGGCCAGCCTAACCTGCAAAGTATCTTTGAAGGCCTAGTCTGGCCCGATAGCTCGTAACGTCAAAGTTTAGTCAGACCCAATAGCTCGTAAGGTCAAAGTTTCGGATCGGGCTAAATTTGAATTAAATCTGATCCGGTTAGATTATTTTTTTAAAAAAATAAATAAATTAATTAATTAATTTTTTTCAAAAAAAATAAAATTATTAGTTGCATACTTATTTATTTAGTAAAATAAATAACTAAAATTAATAAGATAAATTTTTAAAAATAAAAATAAAAAGAAGTGTGCAAACCAGCGTCAATGGCCTAGCCTTGCCCAAATTTACAAGCATACTTACCACTTATGTGTCACAACACATGCTTCAATCAAATTGTTAGTAATTTTTATTTTCTTTTGATCTCTTTTTAAAATACAATTTTACTTTATTTAGATAAGTTAGTTAGCTCATCAATTTTAAGCTTTCTCATTTTATTTAGAAGAAGTTTGTTAAAAAAATTATTTTTTTATGAAATCATTATTTAATATTTTATGATATTAATCGTGTCAATTAGAATAATTTTATGTGAAATGAGTTAACTAAATAAGCGAGCTTTGAGTTCTTACGATCGAAATTATCACTCCTGACCCTATATTCCGACTTCGAGGGGCTCTCACTACTGGGAGCTGTGTTCCTATTTAATAAGCTTACACTTTAGGTTTGGATTCATATCATTTATCTAGTTTTTAGACAATTAGATTTTGATACATTAACTTAAGGGATAATTATAATTTTATACCGTTTTTTTTTTGTTATTATCAATATTCAACGTTACCTTTTTAAATATAAATTTATTAAATTTCCTCTTAGAGTCAAGTACTAATTTTGATAATAAGTTTATCAAAATATCTCTTTACAATTTTAAAGATACATATTTATTTTTAAAAAAACGTGCATGATAAATTTTAATTGGGCAAAAAAGTATTTATGAATATATTAAAAAAAATACTTACGCTCATATATATATATATATATATATATATATATATATATGTTAAAGTTTAAAAAACTATTATGATAAACTCATTGGTTAAAATTAGTATTTAGTTAAAAAATGACACAAATTTATTACAAAATTTAAATTTAAAAATTAACATTGATAATAAACAAAATACAATATATAAATTCAATGAACATCCAAAATATGCTATAAAAAAATATAATTATCCCTTGATTTAAATGAATAAATATTTAACTATTTCAGTTATTGTGGACTGGGGTGACCTAACAGCAATGTTTACCATGGATAAGTTTGTGGTCACAGGTCTGAGTACCAGGTGACCTTTGTAAGGGCCAATCTACTCGTATAGAATGCATAGGACCGCACCCCTTTGTATTGTTACTGTTGGAGCGGTTTCTCACCAGTCGTCCACGTGTCTTGAACTGCTGATGCTGGATTCTCCAACTGTTCACGTGCCCTTGCTATCTCACAAATCTCTGAACTCCAAGCAGGATCGGAGAGGCGCCCGCTCTCTGAACTCCAAGCAGGATCGGAGAGGCGGGGGTGGCTACCTGCAAAGACTCTCCGATGCTTAAGTCAGTGGTTTTTCTTTTTGTTTTGGTAGCAAGGAGAAAAATATATCAGTCCCAATATCTATCTCTTTGTCGTGTTTTCTTCTTTTTTTTTTTCTGCTCTCAGACTGTCTTTTTCTTTACAAGTGTTTTTTTTTTGTGCGAACCCCTCGCTCTGAATGCACAGCTTCCATATATGTAATCCTCGGATAGTGAACAGTGTTTTTCTCTATCTTTGGAAAAGTAAATATATATTCATGAGTACCTTTCACTTCCAGATCTTTTTAAACCATCATGGGCCGAGATTTCTGTGACCTCTTCTGCGCTACCGCGGCCTGATTTTCGCCGCCTCCTATGGCTTCAATCTGTCAGGAGCGAGATTTGGGCACATCGCCGTTCTGTCAGGACGGCTTGTCCCTGCGCGCGCACCTACCCAGAAACGCATTAAATGCTCTGTCCGGGTCTGGAGCCGCGGGGCTGTTTTCCATTGCATCCAGTCTGAAGACCCTTGGGGCTTCTGACCCCTACGACTGTTGAGGTGAGGGTCGCTGTTCCTAGACAGCGGACCCTTGGGGCTTCAGACCCCTACGACTGTTGAGGTGAGGGTCGCTGTTCCCAGACGGCAGACCCTTGGAGTATGAAGACCCTTGGGGCTTCTGACCCCTACGACTGTTGAGGTGAGGGTCGCTGTTCCTAGACAGCAGACCCTTGGGGCTTCAGACCGCCAGCTGTCGTGGATTCGAGGTCTGACCGACTGAACCGTTTGGGATCAGTGGTGGATTCTGCCTTAAATTCGGAAGACCCATAGGCCGAAGGTGAGATCACGTGCGATCCGCGTGACCCCTCTCACGGTTCAAGGTTCAGGAATGGGCCCCACAGTTACTTCTAGCAACATTTGATGGCATTAGGTGACGTGGTCCTCCCGTGAAAGGTCCATGCTATTGTACAGGTCTAATTGGACCAACGTGTCTGTCATGCACTATTAGTGAAAATAACAACATTTCTTCATAGACTATTTCGGCAAAATTGACTATAAATCCATTTCCAAAATAATATTTACTATATACGGACGGTGAAAACTAGGTAAGAAGGAAAAGAATGCATAAATTTATTAAAAATATTTAGGTATGACACCTACATTTTAATCGAATTCCACCTACTTTGTTAAATGCTTTTCTTTTTCATTTTTAGATATGGAGTTTAGTATCTTAAATCACATATTGCCAACCAAAACCAAATTAAGTACGTAACGTAGTGATAATTGATTCGTATTCAAAATCAGTGACAACTGACCGACTGCTCTAGTGTTACTGTTACCACACACTCGTGCAAGCAGAAGCGTTACTAAATTCTCGGGCCTAATCGTTGAATGAGCTTAGAGGGCTTCATTGTCTTAGCCCATGTTGTTGGTGGGCTCCGTGTGTCTTTGACCCATACCTAGTCTCACCTATCACAATTTTTCTGTTAATTACCTTTTATGAACTCAATTAATTAATAATCAAACTCATAACAATCTACGCTCCATTGTCGTCTAGTCCGGTTTAAGATACCTGGCTTACACCCAGGCGACCCGGGTTCAGATCCGGACAATGGAATTACTTCAGATATCTTATTTTAAGTTTCAGTTACAAAGACTAGTACAATATTTTCTCATTCACTTATTATATAAATTAGATATTGATATTTTTAGTTGGTTTCAATTGATATACATGGACGAATGACAATGCGTCATCTTTTGTTCATTATATTATGATTCATTAATGCATTATTAACATATCTGGGTCAGCTCAAAAATACATTATACTCGACCCTTAAAATTGATAAATTATTTAGAAACCTGTAACGTTACGACTACAAGTTTTATTAAACAAGCCATGTTTGCCACTTTTTCCTCGTGCAAAACTGTTAATATAATCAATTGATCTGAATTCTGAAAGCATATACTTTTTATAAAAAATAAACTATTAATTAATATTAGTTCATATCCCTTTCATAAGACGGCTCATATAACATGGCGTGCATGACATATCATGACCTTGCATTCCAAAATTAATAATGGCCAAATTGCATTTTGACTCCACCCCAAGACCAAGGAGATAATTGGCATTAAGAAAAAATAATAATTAACTGAAGAAGATCATATATTTTTCCTAATTATTTTTTTCCCTTTTATTATAGATTAGTAATTGATCAAAACAAAACAAAACAAAGTACATCAACTTCATCTGCACAGTGACATAATTTTTTTCCCCCTCCCCCTTAAACAAATAAGGGTATGAATTTTGAGATGGGAAAACATCTAAAATCTAAGCTGTGACTGAGGTCTCCACAGCAACCTTGCCAGGGTAACCCACTTCAGCTGATTTCCTGTCAACTTCCCAAAGCTCTGGCAGTGCTTCCCTTATGTTGTGGATACTCTCTAATGCATAATCTGCTCCTTTAACCCTTTGTGAAGTGCCAACCTGTGGATTTTCATTTAAGAACAAATTTCATATAAGTGAATGAGAATATGGTATTAGTCTTTGAATTGGCATAAAGAGAATATCCCATTTCCCACTTGGTGATCTTGTTGTCAGTTTTCAATATTCAATGACTTGGAAAATTTTGTGGTCTAGTATTCAGGTTCAAAGGCTTACCAGCACAGTGTGAAGGCCTACTCGCTTTCCAGCTTGGATGTTTCGGACACTATCATCGAAAAACATCTGATAGAGAAACGCAAATTAGAACCACAAATACAGATGAAGACAGTTTATGACAAAGCCAAGCTCAAGCAACAACTTGATGTTGAAATCTCGAGAGAAGTTAAAAGTTTTAAATGTCCATCATCTTACTGTTCTCTGAGGATTGAGATTGGCAATCTTGAGAGCCCGTTCGATGGCGGATTCCGAAGGTTTGCACACAATTGGTGTCTTTGGTAAACCCGAATTCGGATTTGGTTGATCAAAATGATTAATGATGTCAAAAATAACAGAGCGAGTACTAGTTATGGTGTTATTAACATCAGCAGTGTTGTCTAATCGCACAAACTCAATATCATCTTCATCATCAGAAACAGTGTTCTTATGAATGGGATTCAGGGTCTCAAAGCAGATAATTCCTTCGAAACATCCTTCTAGTCCAAGCCTGCTCAAAGCTTTAGCTGCATGGACCTTGTCCGCGTTTGTGAAAATCTGGTTTTCGCATACAACACAAAAAGGAATCTCATGAGAAGACAGTTTAACAAACTGTGGTCACTAGTTTCTTTTGTTTTCAGTGATAAATATCAATATGTACTTACAATTTTGCGGTAAGGCAGGCTGAGCAAGAGGTGCCTCAAAACGGGGTCAGGTTTAAGGTTCTCATAAGGTAGTCTCCCATGAACAAAACTATTACATATGAACACGAAAGGTAAATATTCATAGAACAAGGATGGAACAGCAATAAGGAAAAATAATTAAATAAATAAACGAATAGAACAGTGTTTCTACCTGTGATATTCATCGTAGTCAAAGTCATACCCAACAGCCTACACAAGGAAGACAAAACAACATATTTTTTTCAATCCATTTGCTACCTACTTTCCAACGAATATAAAGGAAGAGAGGAGAAATTTAGGCATACCCTTAAACCAGCCATTGTGGTGCCATAGTTCTTGTATAGTAGGTTACCCAATTGAGCTATTTTGCTCCCATCTATGCCGAGCTTTTCAACCATATAGTCTGCAAAAGAAAAATCACCATATCTGTTAATATTAGGAACAGAGAAACTGGTAATGTAAATACAAGAGAACGGGGCATTAACCATGAAATTGTATTACCTTCTATATTCTTGCGGCATTCTGTGGCAAGGCCAGAGCTAAGGGGGTAAAGGGTATCATCTAGATCTGCAAAATGTCAAAAAAAACTTGGTAACCATCATAATATAATTCCCTAAGGTAATCTAAATCGGCACCTAGAAAATGTTCGAAATTCGAAAGAGTTAAGGCTTACCGAACAGAAGGCAATCAAATTTTGGCCTTTGAACCTGAAGGTAGCGGTCCTCAAATTCCATTTTTTATCAGGAAGGAAGGAAAAAAAACCTTCAGAAACAATGAAACGTGTGAGTACAGAAGACTCTTACGATAAATTTAAGGTCCTTAACCAATTTAAGTTGTATATATACACATATTCATTTTGATACTCAATCTATATGTCTACAGAAGGTGTAGGTACCATTGAATCAGATAACCACTAAAACAGAAAAAGGGTCTATAATGATGGACAATCTGAGGTCGATTCTTTACTAAGTTTCTGAATGGACAATCCACAACCTCTAGTATAGTTTGAAGGTGGTCCATTAATTTTTTGAGGTTGAAAACTTAGACAAATGACGAAAGTCCCATGGGATTAACATTATTTGTTATCCACAGACCACATATGAACTCCTAAGACATAAACAAATGCATAAATCTCCAACAAAAGCTGATTTTTATTTTTATTTATTTTTTTCCAAGTGAAGAAAAGCTAAATTAAACAAAGTTCACGTGATCCATCATGGTAAATCATCACTTTAGGAAACAAATACAAGTCATTGAATTTGCCAACTTAAACTAAAAAAAGAAGAGAGCCCATTAGATTATAATAAACAAAGTAAAACCATGTAAAATGAATGGGTCTTTCTCAAAAGTATTCAATAGTATAAAGCTTTTAGCAAAGAAAAAAAAAATGTATATACATATATATGCTTTGTGCAAAGTAAGAAGTTGATTTTGATTAAATTTTTTATCAGCAAGAAGCAGAACCCATATTCCATCTTTGGCATGAAAACTAATAAGGGTATTTGCATAATCAAGGAATAAAAGGAGGCCAGAGAGCAAAATGTGATGAAAAAGAAAAATGCAAAACCATTGAATCAGAGAGATGGGCTTACCAGATTCAAATGGCCAAAAAGAATGACTCCAAAGAGAGTCAAAGAAAGGAATAGAAAGTTTCTTCCTTGAAAGTAAAGAAGTTTGAAGAGAGAAAATTGTAAGGAGGAATATTGAAGAATGGTGGAAGTGGGAGGAGGAATAACAGAGCCATATTGGGTTTAAATAGGCAAAGCCGTTTGCTTCATCTCCTTTGAGTTTCTATTTTTTTATTTGAAAAAAAAATTGATTTTTATTTGGCCATTAAAATAATTATCTATTTATGTTAATCACGTTTGGTTTTTTCTGAGAAAAGTAACTCACAATTCATTGAATAGTTAAACCGAGCAATGGTTGTACTTTCTGGACTGCCACATGTCCAGAAATTTCCTAAATTGCACTCCAGTTTAGCCCAACCGTTGGGTTTTGCTGCCTCCATTGTCTGCATTTGACCACCTAATAATATAGTTTTTTTTTTTTTTCTTTTAAAGAAATTGTGTTCCAATTTGCTCTCTTGCAATAAAATAGTTATTTAAGTCCCTCGTTTTTCTTAATGACTTTAAAGTTACAAATATAAAACGCCAGTTTCTACGGAGATAAATGATTAGCAATTAATTAATAGCTAATTAGTTCTTTGACATTTATATTTTCTCCTGAATTCACACTTAAGCCTATTTTTCGGAGTAAATGGATGCTTGTTGCTAATTAATCTAAAATAAAGGACTATGACACTTATATGTGATTGGGATTAGTCACGACAGACACGATTATTCGTAAATTGCAACTATCCTAACAACAGCGATGGGCATTTTGGTCATTTACTTAGATATTTTGTGCTAGTTAGTTTTTGGTTACAGATCCATTCATCCACATAATTCTGGATCTCTCTCTAACATGAAGCCTACCATTTATCAGGTCATATTTCTAGAGAAACAAAAATCAGCACTTGGAATTGGTCTTATTCAGACACATCTTTTTGTGTTCGGCTGATATTACTAGACAATGGGCGAGTGACACAAGTAAAGATTGAATCTAATCAATGAACAAATCAATATAAGCACCAAATTATGCCTAAATATCTTTTCCTTAACCCCCCAAAAAAAAAAGAAACAAGACTTCTCTGGTCAATAAGAGAACCAAATATTTAATGTGTCAAAACTATCATGGAGGACTTTTACTGCTGACTTTAACAGGGTTTGGTTTGTGTTAATTATTTATTACTTTATTTTATTGTTAAAAAAATGTTGATTAGCTTTCATTATTGTTCTCAATGATTTGAGAAGCGTTTTCCATGTTCCCTTCAACTTCTCAAAGCCTAATTAACTTGAAAAGAACGCCACCATTCACCATTATATGTGTTACACGCAGATCTAGAGTCTGGGGCAGTTCTGCCAGCAGTACATATAATAATTATTTAAGTATCTGGTGGTGCCTTTGTGATGCAATTAATGAGTTGCCAAAAAGCATGAAATTCCTTTTTCTATGGCTAAGAAAAGAATACGTCTCTTAAGTGTGTTGTACACTTGTACTGATTATCCAGATCAGCTCCCGAGTTCAAATCCTCCATAATTGAGAGGTATCTAATCTTTCTTGTTCATATCCTTATATCTATAAGTTGTACAAACCAATATTAAATCCATTTTGGAGGTATTAGAATTTGGAAACATAAAGCTAAGATTAGATATGTGGACATATATGTAATTTTATATGGAATATGTAGACATAATTTTGATATCATATCAGGTTTATAATCCTGAATGTGGTACGTAGTACAATACAAATGGTACTAAAAATCAAAGTAGTTCCGAGTTCGAATTAATAGTTAAAAAATCAATGGTGACGATCACCGCAAATTATATTTTATACCTTACACAATAATCATGAGTTTGGTTTTCACACTGTTCTTGCAATTTCTTACTATCGACATAGAAATAAAAACCACATTATAGTATAAATATATGTATATGTAATGCATGACAATAATCAAAGACCTAGCTAAAGTTGGGGTGGTTTTTACTTTGAATAATATAATGTAACATTTGGAATATAATAAACCGACTATATAATTGAAGTTTGTGCCGCCACTAATTTAAGTGAAAGCGACCAACCTAACATTGGCGGACCATGACTCAACACCTTGCTTTGTTTAATGCAGTGTGACAAAATGATTGGAGGGCAGAGATCACAAAACAAGAGGCTTAATGGAAAATAATAATAATAATAATAATAGTCACAAAAGAAAAAGAAAGGGCATAACCAAAAAAATTAAAAATAAAATAACAATGAAATTAAAAATGAAAATTGGGTTTGGGAGATCATTTTTTTAACATTCTTTCCCATTCACCATTTCCTTAAAAAATAAGGTTTGATAGTTACCTAATTGAAAAAGAAAACACACGGCAGTGGTGGTGGATTGCTTCAGCTGGGGCTTTTGAAAGGACCACTTCTGACTCTTTCCCTCAATTATTTCGATTACCTGGGCTGGCCACGACTAAGACCCTTTTCTTGTTCTTATTCCTGCTATTTTAGTATATAGTCGTTTTACTGTGATTGTCGTTTGGGGGTGTGTTTTGGCCTGCGGTAGGTGAAGTTGTTATGAGAGAAAGCTACAGCAACGGAGAGTTGTAAGTATCAAAGATCTGGCAAAATTAATTATAGTTATTATTCTTAATGCACAAAAGGTAATTGGGGTTTCACACTTTTTTGAGTTTTGACCTTAGCATAGTGTTGTTCTCTACTTTGGTGACGTTAGTATAAATTAATTCTGACTTGTTGAGAGACATTATGACCCCTTTGTCTATTGGTTATTAATGCATATATTACCGGTTGAAACCAATATGGCTAGTTTTAGCGTCTACTCAATTATCTCTGACTAGATTTTTAATACTGATTCTAGTAGAAAAGTTGGTTCAGATACATAATTAATCAGCTAGTTTTATCTCAATGTGTGCTTCATGAATGATGAGACTCGTATAATTACAAGATTTTCATTGGATCCAATTTGTTCAAAGTGTTTGGTTTCTGAGTAAGCTTTTGTTGTCTCATTTTATGTCTACATTGGATGGAAACAAACAGGTCATAACCCAATAGCGTTGTGCCAGCACCCATATGAGAACATAATCTTAATTAGACCCTTTTACCAAACAAAGCCATAGTTTTCTACACTTCGAAGAATTGTCAATTTTAGTGTCACAATTTTTTTTTAATTGCTCTGACAAGAGTGAAGATATTTCAATGCAAACTCAAAAGGGGAAAAAGGACTTCAACACGTGATTTTTCACTTACCTGAGCTTATAATATCAAAGTCCAGCTAGTTGTAGTGTTGTGTAGAGGGGATTGGTCCTTTCAAAATATGATGCAGATTTGTACATTTATGTACTTGATGGAGTATTGTTAGTTTAGTACACAAAGTGTATCACGTTTAGATTTTTTTAAACTAAAATACTAAATCTTTTTCTTGATTAAGTAAATAATTATTATATAATAAAGAAATAAAACTATTAGAATATGACAAGTAACAATTATTTATTCCACCAATTGTGGTTTAGAGAAAGCACACCCAACTTTGAAGCTGGGTTAATGGGAGTCGTTTGAGC
The DNA here is from genome assembly GCA_002914805.1 of Parasponia andersonii. Classification (NCBI taxonomy): domain Eukaryota; kingdom Viridiplantae; phylum Streptophyta; class Magnoliopsida; order Rosales; family Cannabaceae; genus Trema; species Trema andersonii. The sequence continues at coordinate 276,402 of JXTB01000491.1, forward strand.
ATTATAATTGTTGGGACAACTGGTGGCATGATCCTGTGCACGCGGCAACTTTTAGAATTTGATTCAAGATAATCTGACCAATCCAAACCATTCATTTACAGAGTACCTCCATTATTATTTCCTATATGATCACTCCACCCCCCCCCCCCCCTTCTCCTAGGGGAGATGGATTTTTCTTTTAAAAACATCTGAGAAAAAAAAAAAGAGTAAAAACAGTTTGAAAAGTAATGAAAGGCAGCCAAAAACCCCAGAAAAGGGCTGCTGGTGAATCATTTATCTTTTGTTTGAGTATGGAGATTTTTATCAGAATCCCCAGTGGTGTTCTCAAAAGGGGACTTACTATGTTGTGGATACCCAAGCCACACCTTTAATGGTAGTGGGGAATAATATAGAGGTGACTTTTATGTGGCAGAGAACATAATTGGTAGTACTCGTTTAATAACGTGACATCAAATGAGAATCAAATTGAACGCAAATTCATCTAAGATTGATGGGAAAGCTGCCACTTCCTTAATATTCACTATTAGCCTATTTTATTTGTTTTTACAGAATCCCCACAATTGATATCGATCAAAAGCAAGTGTTTCTTTATTTGTTTGTTCACTGTGCTTTCCAGACAGGCACTATCCTCCATTACTAATGTAAACCTAATGATATGCAGTCCCATATATGACATAAGGTACTAGTCAGGCCAGAGTTCAATCCAGCTTAGTTGAATGGTCACAATACTAGATTCTGTCGTTTTCTCATGAGCAGAACCATAGGATTAAAACTTCGAGATTTTAAATATGGATATTAACATATTGGCAATCTAACTATCTAGACACATAAATATGTATTAAAATGTATTATGTATATATTTCTTGTCGTTTTCCATTTCTAATCATCCTAAGTTTTATTTTCTGCTATTATTGATAATGATGTATGGGATCCAATCCATAACAATAACTATCCACAGGAAAAAGTTGGTAAGCACTTCTGTACTACAGAATTTCAACACAGAAAATTACGTCTAAGGTTAGGACTTGGGACTCTTCCAAATATCGAGTTTTGGTTTTAGTTATTCAAAGTAGGAGAGCAAAAGAGCTTTCATCTTTTGAAAGCCATATTGGTTAATGTTATGATCAGCCATACACTTGTTTTAGTCATAAAGGTCCAATGTAAAGGTAAACGGCTGCATAGGATAGTTTGATTTAAGCTACCAAAATATCAAAATCACATACATGTAAAGTGTATGCAAAGTGACAAAATGCCACCCACATCACATGCCTTTCAGCCACTCCTATTACAATGACAAGAAAGCAACTAAGTCCAAAATTCAGAATCATCATGGATTTAGTCAGAAAGATGCTTGTTAAAAACTCTAGCATTGAGTTCAAATAAGAGGAAAAATAATGACTTGTTAATACCGACCTTAGTGGTAAATTAAACCTTTTTCTTTATCAGTCTAAGAGAAAAAAAAAAAACAAAAAATGTATGAATATTATGGTATGGAGTAGATAGATACCTAAGGCAATGTGTAGACAAAAGTATACAACAGTTTCGTCGTGGATTTGATATCTTCCACTATCACAAAACAACTAAACACAAAACCATCAAAGGCTTCAGTTCTTGGAGTATATAGGTATATACAAACAACTTATTCTCTTTCTTGAGTTTTTCACAATGCAAAAGCTCACTTGGGAATCAATATACCTCTTTTTATCTCAATGCAGCAGAGCATTTAGTTTAGGGGGTTATACATTACTACTTGCCATCTGCATCCCCATCTTTTGTGATCTATTTAGTTTCCTTATCTCCATTGGACCTTGCTTAAATTATAGCTGAACTAGTCTTTACCACTTTGAGGAAATGAAAAGCTGAAGCCCATCATAGTCATTTTGTCCAGTATAGAAGAGGGTTTGAGAAAATTAGGTGGATAACTAATTATTTAAATTAGTTTAACTAGATTTCTATATTTAAAAGTTGTAGCTAAATATCCATTTTTTTTAAAGCTTTAGTTATGGAATATATTATATTTCCATTTTCATCATTAAGTGAGTTGGACATTTAGTTATAAATTTTTGAGTTAAGTAATATACTAAGTTTTGGGCCAAAAAGGTCCAGAAATTAATGGAAAAAAAATGAAAAAATACTCGTTTTTAAAATCATATTTCTATAAATACTAGTTTTTGGAGAAAAGTAGACTATCACTGTTTTATAGATGAAATGTATACCACGATATATATTTAATGTATGAAATATATATCGTGATCTACATTATATTAATAAAAATTAGACTAAAAATTGATACATATTTTAAAATATATACCGTAGATACAATGAAAAGTGTAAACTGTGATAATCATTTATATTGTAAATGTATACCCGTCATATTTTATACATGATATATGTACCTCATAAATAAATTTTACATTGTAAATATAGACCACTCATATTTGAATGCGAAATATGGACCATAAAAATGAGTATTTTTGGAAGAAAAATTAAAAATACGTATTTATGAAAATAAGTTTTAAAAACTGGTATTCAGCGCAAATTTCTCAATTACTAGTTGGCCCAAGTAGTTTTGGGCTCTTGTTGAGCTCTTCCTCTTCCCCATCAAAACAAGTTTCTAATTCTTTTACGTACAAAACAAAAAAAATTACAAAAATAGTGGGTTTGGTTTTTTAGGTGCTTTTAGAAAGTATCCTTTTTTAAAATTCTTTTAGGAAAATAACACTTTTAAAATAGTAATTAGTAATCAAAAGTATTTAAAATAAAAAATAAAAAAAAGGAGAGAAGTGAAATATTTTACCTAGTAATAGAAATAGGAAAAATGATTAAAAAAACAGAAAAAAGGGGAAAAGAAAGAGCAACAAAAGAAAAGGAATGTGTTATAAATGGTAAATATTAACCATTTTCAAACATTAGTAACTAGTAACTACTTTAAAAATGATATATTTATAAAAGATATTTAAAAAATAAAAATTTTCTTAAAATACGATATAGAAGTTGGGAAAAAAAGCTGACGTACTGTATTTTTTAATTCTTTTCAAAAAAAGCTATGTATGGCCTAATTTCCTGAAGAGTATTTATAAGAAATGGCCTTTTTTCAATTAAAATTAAAAAACAGCCATTTTTAGGCTTATTTGATAAATAGCCATTTTATAATTTTAGTTCGATACATGGTCGCTTTATAAGTTGATTTACCTTTTATAAAGTAAATCAATTTATCATAAGGTAGATCAATTTTTGAAAAATTAAATCAATTTTTTAAAAAATAAATCAATTTTCAAAAATAGATTAATATATTTTGATATACTGAATATGAAAACGTTCACTTTTTCAAATCATTTTCAAAATGCAGCCATATTTTTTTAATAATGTTTGACGGCATTGCAAATTATGATTCCTCTGCCCTTTGGCTAAAAAGCCCTTTCCTCAAGACGTTATTCAGTAGTCCAGATATAGAGGCCCAAGTTGCTGTCTTAACTGTTTGTTTCTGATCTGATCATCTGATGCCAAACACAAAGATATATTTGTCTCAAGATCTTAAGCATTAATCTTATTATATTACGACATTAAAAAAAGGTACAAAAAAAAGAAATATGGAATTGAGACCCTAATTCAACTCCATATTTTGTTTTATGACAATGTCATCACTCATCAGTGATTTCCAAAGGACAGTTTTGTGACAAAAGTTTTTCATCTTGATCACATTATTAAAGTGAAAACAGTTTAGTTGTGTAAATACAATTGGAAAGTCATTACCAAAAAAAAAAATGTACAATTGGAAAGTATACAAAGAAGAGAAGTATAAAGACTTGAATAGATGGCAAGAACATCCTCCCAGAGACCTTCTGCCAAAAACTCTCAAAAAAAAAAAAAATCTTAAATCAAAACCATGACCAAGCAAAGAAAATTGAAAACTCATAAAGAGAGAAGAATTACTTCTTTTCCTTTTAATGTTTGTGAATTGAGTTGTTGCAAAAAAAAAAAAAAAAAAAAAAAGTAGACTAGAAGAGATTAATATTTTAATATATTTCATTTAACACATGTATATAGTTGTATATATGTACCATAGTTTTCACTTTCTAACTAAATAACTAGTTTGGAAAATAAAAATAAAATCATACTAATAGTTCGTTAACAAAATTGGAAATTATATAAGAATAATAAGATATAATCAATTTATAAAATGCCATACAACTTCTGCATCTTCGTAATAAAATCACAAAATGAAAGCTAATAAAATAAATATGTGGCAAAGCGCAACTGAATATCAAACCTAGCCAAGTGGCTGAATCATCTTACGAAGGAAACTAAAACTATTATGAATAAGTACTTTGATTCCCTGTGGAATATATATTTTTTTTCAAAAGGAAAACTACTTCTAATTCTCTAAAATATGAGTCTTCACTTCCTCGTATTAGCAAACAAAATCTACATGATGTTCATTACTTTCCATGATAACCTTTTTTTTCCTCCTTTATCGGCTAAGGAACAGTACTCTTCCTTATTACACCATATTGTATAGTTCACATTATTTTTATATTGTTATTTTGAAAAAAAAAAAAAAAAACTAATTAACTAGCTAGAGGTCTTTAGGTTTCAACCACTTTACGTAAAATAGGACTATTTCACCTAATGCTAGAGTTTATACCAATTCCAAGACAGGAAGTGTAATAATTTGGAGGCCATGACAATGAGGAAGGGGAAGTTGGAGGTGAGTGATTAGCCGAACAAGAAGAATGTGACGACGTATTATTGGTGGAGGGATTCAGAATCATCAGTGGCACCACATCTTGAAGCAACCCTTGCGAGGCCCTTTCTTCTTGGCCCGGTTCTTGAACATAGCCCATAGAAGCACTGATTGTCTCCAGGCCCGTTGGGTCCAAAACATGTGGGCTCTCCTCGGTTTCTTGTGTTTGTTGGGGTTCATCTTCTTGGGCTGCTAGGTAGGAGGCGCTCTTCTTGGGCTTCTTCGTTGCTGGACTTAAATCCTTGTTTTGGCCCAAAATGAAAAACGGGTAAGTAAAGTGTAGGTGGAGCCCTTCGTAGGTGATGATGAGTGTGTCCGGGTCATCGCTTGACCTTTCCACTTGCTTCTTTGCATTGCACCTTGGGTTCGTGCATTTGTAATAGCTCCTGATGATGATCAGTGAAATAAAAGTCGTTAAAAAATGTGTTTTTTGTGGTAGAGAATATTTAGTGATAGTGCGTTTTTCTATGATATGTAAAATTATTAAATCCCGGTCCATTTAAAAAAATTGGCTTATGGAAATTAGTCATTACTACGAACATATTATGAATATGTTCGTCCAATTCTAAGTCTTTAATTGTTTCATTATAGTGTGCAATTAGACTAAGTTTACTATGTTTGTTATCGAGGATTACTAGACGCCACTGGTTTTTGAGTTGGCCTACACTAGATGATATTTTTGCTTAGTCCCATATACATTTGCAAGGAGTAAGGGGAAAATCTTAGAATATGATTAGAATATGATATGGTTGAGATAGTTAATTTGGTGGTTATGCGAAGTAGTATTTGGAATGCCAAAGCATTTTTTTTAATGTAAAGTTGGATGGTTTAGGTCTCTAATAAGCAATTGATCATGACACTATTTTTAATTTGTATCACAAAATTAATACAAGTGATCCATGCCATTTACACATATAATATTGCTGTTAAGGGAGTCTGAATTCATGCAGAGAGTCAAATCTTAAAGAAAGCTTGTTTCATTATTAATTTAAGATATTTAATTTTCCATTGTTGAAAAAGTTAAGATAGTTGATATTTTCTTTAAGAGAAACTAGCCAATCTAAAAATGAAATTTAAAATTAAAATTCCCAAATACATACATATATTGTTGTAAATTATAGCATAATACTTTGGTCATAAATTGGTTCACTAAAGTAAATATCAAAAATGAGAGAGGGGAGAAGGAATACAAGAAGATGAGAATATAATGAAATATAATAATTACCTAGGATTTGGGCTATTCTTGATGGATTTCTGTCCATACTTCCTCCATTTATATCCATCATCAGTCATTCCATTATCAGAGCTCTTGATCTTCAAAGTATACTTGTTCTCAATCTTACTTAGTCCCGTCTCCAATATCGACATTCTGCAAAAATGATACAATATATATATCAACCTAAATATATTCCAATATTCCATACATTAATTCACACAAAACCCAAATGCAAAAAATAAAAAATTTCTCTTAAACCAACATTTATTTCTCGAGACAAAAAAGGGTAATTATGAGGGTAAAAAATCACAAGCTCGTCAACACTCGTTTTGAGTCAGAGAAGTAATCAATTCTTAGCAATCCACATATTTCAAAGCATGTGGTCTAAAAACCAACATTGGTATAAGCTACATATATCTATATAAATGTTTATATTATTCCTTACATACATATATGTAAATTTATGAATATAAACATAGATGTATAAGATGTGTACCTGGCAGGTGAAAGTTGTTGGGGTTGGATATTTCGGGATGTCACCGACAAAGCATTCTCAATATCTTCAATTGTTGGGCCTGAATAGACGGTGGCCGGGTTGAACCGACCGCAATGACTGAGTTGTTCATTTTGAGGACTACTCGTCTGGATTAATTCAGTTGAATCTTCTTGTATGAGAAAGAAGGGTGACACGTCATCCAAAAGCTCTCTCACAAGCTCTTCTTCGGAGCCATCAGAGGACGACCAAGCTCCACTGCTACCAATTATTGTATCTTCATCCATTATATCACGAATAATAATATTATTGCTAGCTTAATATTTCAAGAACTAGTGCATTAGGAAAAGCTAGGTAGCTAAGCTTCGAGAGCTGAGATAATGATAAGATGAGATGAGAGAATAAGGGTTTATTTGTATATATGGAACAAAAGAGAGTGGAGCAGATGAAGGGGGAAGTTGTCACGTCTACGTGTATGCCTCTTGACTTTTTAAGTAAGGTCATATATATATATATATATATATATATATATTGGTTTATGTTTTGTATGTATTCGCCTTTGACTTTTGTACGTTAAGACTAATACTACTATGCTTTGCCGATCGAATGGTAATTTTGGTTTTACATACCTGCGAAATGGGCACCACCCTCATTATTATCTTGATGGTGGTATTTTTGTTTTTATTTGGGGGAGGGGGTGTTGAGAATTTCCTAAAGTAATGTGAATATTACTACGGAATTGGTAATGTTTTAGTGAAAAGTAGTAGGGGGCATGTGTATATGTGAGTAGATGCAAAATGTCAAGCTGATGAGCTACACTATATATATATATATATATATATATATATAGAGGTTGCCAATCCAATAGGTATTTTTTTCTTTACCTATGGGTAGGTATTTTTTTTTTTTTTTAGCCGTTGGATCACCATTTTTTTTTTTAAGCCGTTGGATCACCGTTAGATAGTGATCCAATGGCTATAAAGAAGTGCATGAAAAGACGTGCATCATTAATGTTTTTTCTCTCTCTTATTTTTTACAATAAAAAAATATGCATACTAAATTTTCATTGGTCAAATTGATACCTATGTATAAGTAAAAAAAAAAAATACCTACTGGATTGGTGCCCATATATATATATATATATATATGCTATGTGCTGTCAAGGGTACTTATTTTTTACTTTGGTTGATTCCTATCTATTGTTCCATTTATTAGTATCGTTCTTTTGTCTTGTTACATTGTTTTGATGGAATAGATGCGTTAAGTCAACCACTAAAGAATCCAAAAAAAGATGTACCTTTTTAATATTTTTAAGGAGGAGTCTTAGCTTGGTTGTCATTCTTTTTTACATAAGTCTTTTAGGCAGTTGAATCTTGCATTATTGGGTGGATAAGCAAACTGGTCGGGTTACATTAGTATTATTTATTAATGATTAACTTTTTAAACCAATAATATGCTAGCTTTATGTATTTTTTAAACATATATAAATATATAATTAGACACATCATGAGGTACATTTGAAACATCAGAAGTACAATTTTTTTGTGGGCTTGATGATTAGAGTGGACGTTGGCAAAATGGCGCGTAGGATTTAGTGAGATCAATATATCTGCTTCTTCGGATAATAAACTGTGCAATTGGAATAGTAGAAGTAAAGGAAAATTCTATATATTCCCTTAGGTTTTTCAAACTTACAACTGAAATCCTTTACCGGAATTGTTTCATGATACGCCCTTTAATGGGATTCTCATAATACTCCTTTTGTTAGTCGAAATAATAATTGTGACTATATATATATATATATATAATGCTTGAATATGATAAATCTGAAGTGTCCTTTAGAAATTTTAATATACGTAGATGCTAAATGTGTTAGGAATACTATTAAATGATTAGATTCATATTAATATTAATATTAATATTAAAATAATAAATGTTATTATTTATTCAGTAGATTGATTTAATAGTAAGGTAGTTAAATCACTTAAGTAAAAAGTATTAGGGTCCTATGAATAAATTCTTAACCCTATAACCTATTATAGAGGAAACCTAGCAGCTAGAAATATAATTTCTTCAAGGCCAACATAGAAGGGTAACATATTTGTGTAAGCATAAAAGATAAAATAATAAAAGCCTCTGATATCTACAAGTGACTAATTGAGGAAATAATGATAATGGTATTACATATGGAATCACTGCCAGCAAAGCTAATTGGAATTATAATAGAAGCAAAATGCCGCAAGAGAGCATCATTAATAATCGGATAATTAGCTTTACACGCACTTGTTAATTAATACACCCTAGAAATAGATAAATGTGTACACATTTCAATTTCATACGCTAGCATCAACCTACAAAACGAAACGAATTACAATTAACGTGATGGGGAGTGGTAGCGCAAAAAGAGATTACTGCAGAAGTCTCGTAACTTCACATTAGCCAATTATTTACGTACCAGCTCCGCCTTTCCTAAAGGAGGAAAAAATTATTATTTTATCCCCCAAGCAAGCAGGTACCTATATCCAATGCCCCTACCCTAGTGACTATTTATCTCAAAAATATTGTTAACTTTTTTTTTTTTTCCCCCTTTTGGAAGGAGTTGACTCATTTTTTAGTCTTCATTTAACTTGATGTTAGCTTAGATTGATAGGCATTAGGATCATGAAAGGTGAGAGGTGTTGGAAAAGTTTAGCAAAACTCATTCGAATTTAAATAATGCAATCAATATTTTGTTAACTCAAATTGTAGTATTATCTTGTGGATAACTTTTGAAACGTCAACCAATGATATGATGACAACTTTCTCTATTCACATAGCAATATATATATATATATATATAATGGAAAATGTAAGATAGCAAATCTGACACCAAAAAAAAAAATAATAATAATTTAACGCTATCAACTCTAGTTATGCAATTTTGATGAATGGGCAAAAAGGTGATTCGAGTGGTTGCTTCAAAGTGAGGGAAGGTTTGTTTCTATGTGGCTTTGACTTTTGGTGAGACCTCCAAGTCATACACTTAGACAACCGTTTGAGACGGCACCGTTGCCACCACGTGCGGACAAAACTGGGGCGTTGACTGTCAGAAGTGGGCTTAGGTTAGCCGCACCCCCGGCGTCGTTTAGCGAACGAGGGACTGGGACTTGGACTCACTCAACCCAAGTGGGCGCAGGTTGAAGAACAAAACTTGGGGTTTGGACGTGTTGCCGAAAGTCAACCCTTTTCTTAGGTTGGGGGCCACGTGGTGCCTGGTTTGGGGGGACACGTGTGAGGACATTGGTCCCACTGTTGGCGGTGGTGTCACGAGAAGGAGCGGTTTGAGCTGTCCACGTCGCGGTTGCACAGTTCCATATGGACTTGTGCTCGAGAAGTGACGGTGTAACTAACCCAAACAAGGGCCGGTGAGGAGGGGGCAGTGGGGTGGGTCAAGCCTCAAGGAGAAGTGGGTCCCTTCTCAAAGGGCACCTGTCCTAGTCGTTCAGGGCAGGAGCATCTTCCCCACAATTCAATTCTTTAAGCAAAACTAGTCCACAACAATTCTCCTACTGGTGATTGGGAGATCAGGCAACGACCTTGGTCAAATGAATATGATATTCACATGAAACGCGCACCTTTCTAATCTATATGTACTTGGGGTCCATTTCATAGTTCTCTGCACAAAATTTGTAGTTGTAATATCAATAGCCAATATACATGATTGATATATGTGTCTTTCAAATTGACAAACAGACATTTGTTAAGGAGAAGATTAAACCAAAAAAAATAAATAAATAATAAGAAAAACAAATTAGTAGGAAATGTTTCATAATTTGAACAATTGTGGTTAGATGTGTAATGTACTATTGGGCGCCTCGAAGTTGAAGTCCCGCTGTGGTGATGGAGGAGCAAGTTTCTGGACATATGTAAGTGTGTTTTTGAACCAAAATGACATTTCTATTAACTCTTTTTCAAAGGACATTTTCAGGACCGTAAAAAGTTGTATGACCAATAGCCAAAATTTTTGTGAGCATAATAATTAATAACCGATCGTCAAATTTTATATTATAACTACCAGACTTGAGATATAACATTTTTAAAACAGACATTTTGGAAAAGAATCATAGAAATGTCTGCTCGGCCCCCAAAACTCTTAGACCCAACCACCTTCCAACTATTTTGGGCCCGCCATCAACCCATTACCATTTTGGTTAAAGCCCATATCATAATCAATTAGCTAAGTGCAATCATTCTTGCTGTCTATAACGTTTGATTTTTTTGGGTTTCTTATGTGATAATTAGCTAAGGTCCTAAGGATTAGTAAATCTGTTAAAATTTATAACAGTAACTTTTAATATAATCATTATTTATAACGGTAATAATTATATTATTGGCTCAAAAAAATGTCTTCTTTGCAAAAGAGTCCTTAACAATTATTATTACGTAATTAGCCTATTTAAGCTACAAACTCATTTTAAGGACTAGAATACTTTTTGTGTTGTACAGCTCAGCATTATTATCGAGTCTAAGATTTCGTGAATCGACGCCCAATAAATATCTTGAGCCATTTGACATGCTATAGAGTTGGGCAAAAACATGTTATAATTTATTTTACAATTTAAAAAGCTAAACAATTTACTAAAATTACAAAATCGGATAAACCATGTTAGCAAATTTTCTGTATAAAAAATTATTTTGAAATACGTTTCCCTTTCGTCGCAAAGAAGTTACTTTTTTGGATGTGATGTTGGGCTAAATTAGAGTACAAATGAGGATGACAGATAACCAGCCCAGGGTCTAAAATGGTCCAAGCAAAGCCAAAGCCCACCTTCTAAAATTAAAACACATCTCCTGGCTGTGCTTTTAATTTTCTGTCACCGACCAAGTCCAGTCCAAGTCCAAGTGGCTGCGACCATCATGAGTGGGGCCCCAATCATAAAATAGAATGAGACAAATTTAACACACATATTTTGAATTGAAAATCACCACTCGAATCTGATCCGACGGTCCCAAGGACCGTGCGCACTCACTTGCACCCGCCCTTTGCCCCGTCACCATTCGGTCCATTCCATTCAAACCCATTCGTTTTTCCCGCGCAAACACACCGAGGTTGGCCGCCCCGCGCCGCCATATTTGAACAAAATAATAAAATGAAATAGAATTAATTTTACACGTCAGCGACGCCCGGTCACGCTTAGCTGTAACCAACTCGCTTCATTTCGTCCACGTCTGGATCCGACCCGGAAACATAGTCGGGGCCCTCTCCGCTCCTCTGAATTCAATATTCTGATAGAAAACTTCAAAATTTTTTATATTTATTCCATAAATTCCCTAAGGCTATATAACTTCTTCTTCTTCTTCTTCTTCTTCTTCTTCGAATGCTATGATGGAGGAAGACTGTACGACGCCGAAGCGGAGGGAGTGCCGGATTCCGCAGGCTTCCGTATGTCCGCCGCCTCCCAAGAAGAAGTCGGTGTCCGGAACCAAGCGACAACCGCCCAAGAACGGCTATTTTCAGCCCCCGGATCTTGATTCCCTCTTTGCTGCTCATCCTATCCCTTCTACCCGCCAAGCCTGTGCTTAGTTTGTTACTCTCCTTTTATTTTTATTTTTATGTCAATTCAATTTTTTTTTTTTTTTTTTTTTTTTTTTTCTTTTCCCTTCCTCTGGGGGTAAATGTATATAGCTTTGTGGTGTCGTTAGAGAGACATCACTATCCGAGCGAGTGAGACGACAAAATTGTTATACAGAAGTTGTTAATGGAATAATTGAATTCCTTGCTTACTTGGTGTTTCATCAAATGTTGAGAATCTGAATTTCGAATTCTGAAGCTAATGTTAGCGATTGGCCAATGTTGTTGTTAAGTAGATTTCTCAATTGGGTCATTAGTTTTATCCAAACATCTATTCCTAAAATCTAATACGTCCGTGTTTTCAATTCAAATAATTCAAATTCAGTTGTAGAATAGGCAGCAGCAGCAGCAGAAGTCTCTCTTCTGGTGTTTGAAAGCCACTTCCACTTAAAAAGTAAGAGAGAGAGAGAGAAAATGCCATCTACCCATACAAAACTGTGCCTTAATTTGGCACCCGAAGAAAAATAAAAAGGAAAGAAACATGAGTAATGTAACGCTTAGTTTTTACATTTTATGTATATCTTTGATGCTATTCTTTTGGTGTGAAATATGAATTTTTCATATAAAAAGCTAGTTGCGGTTGTTGTGCGACCTATAGAAGAAGAATGGGACAAAGTTTAAGAAGTGCATGCCTAAAAAGATTGGTATAGAAAGCGACCCCCCCAAAAAAAAAGAAAAAAAATGGTTAGAGATTTCAATTTGATTTGGTACGCATTCTGAAGCAACATTTGAGCTTGTTTTGACCCCCAACTGCAACTCCTTTAGGAATGTAGCTAAAATAATGACATCTGAACTGAACTGAAACTTTTTTAGTATCATGCAAGAACTGGATTCCCTCTGCTTTTTGTAAGACAACTCTCAAAGACGCCATAATATTTGTCGTCTTCTCACAAGCCTTGTTTATCTGATGGCCTGTACCTCTCTGCCAACGAATGCCGAAGACCACCATTTGTAATACGTCCAACTCCAGCTAATCTTTACTTGTTTACCATTCCTAGTGCACAACATTTGGCATTTTCACCCATGCCAATGTGAAAAATAACACCAGTGTAACTGCCACATATTAATTGACTAGGGGTTTTGGATACATATTTTTATTTCTGTTTTGTTTCTTCAAATGAAAAGAGTGGTGCAATTATGAGATGATCTTCACCTTTTATTTCGTTTATTAATGTAAAAAACAGAAAAGGAAAAAAAAAAATGTTAATTAGCGTTTTTCACAAATTATACATCAGGTGNATGGTCACCCAAAAAATAAAAAAAAAATAAAAAAAGAAAAAAAAAAAGAACCCCTCAGATTGTCATTTTTCTTCTGTGGAACACTTTATTGACCGAAAGAGTTCTAAAAGGTTGTCTACTCTTATAAGTGAATATGAGAATTAGTTAGTTGTTGGACAACTCAAAGCTGTGATTTAGCATCACGGTAATTGGTACTGCACAACATTGTATGACAAATTTTTAGGTCAATTATCTTTTATGCTTAGATTGCATAATTAGATTAAAAGTTTGTTTTTCTTTCTCATTTGGATGGCTCAGAATCTCAATTTTTGATAGACAATTACGTGGATGATTCTGATTCACTGAATTCCGGATACATAGACTTGCCTATATTTATCTGTTGCTTAAATGAAAATCATGCTATGTGGCGATAGGAGCTGAGACACTGTGCCTTAGTTTTTAAGACAAAATAGTTGGAGTGGAGGCCCAGTGCGGGACAAAGATTCCAAATAAAGGGACGTAGGAACTGTTTCTTTCTTCTCTTTTTAAAATTTTTTTTTTCCCCCTACCTGAATCCTCTACTAAGCTAGGTTCTTCATTCTTAAAGTTGATTTGCGTGTCAAAATGTCAATACAACTATCGAGCACACTGCTGAAATTACTTGATTAGTATTACATTATACCTAAATTGCTTAATATAATCGTTTTTTTTTTTTCAAATCGTATTTATGTATCACCTAAATTACTAGCATTGTCTAGTTTTAAAGTATTACCTAAATTACTTAAATATATACATATATGTACATATATATATATATATATGTGTGTATATAGAGACGTGATGTTGTTTTTATATCCAAATTAACTATTCTTGTTACCATGTTTAGCTAAATCCAACCACCTTTTTAGACTTGTAAATGAGAATACATAAATAATTTTTCTTATTTCTTCCACCTAAAAGGAGTCAACGTGAGGACAGGACAGCAGATCACATACTTGTTTCATTGCTTCAATATTCATATTAACGACGAAGATTGACCAACACAGCAACTTCCAGGTCCAGCTTATATCAAAAGAGCACCTAGCTAAATTGTAACAATTATTTTAGCAATGATGTTTTGTATGAGAGTTTTTTAGTTCAAATTTAACACAATATTCAATTTTTTTGCTAAGGTACTAGGTTAGAATTGTATATCACATACATATTTGTCCTCTTGGAAAAAGGGGTACCTTTTAATACCTTATTGGCCATAAACTAGCTAGGTTAGTCGACCTCATGATTTGTTAAAGTGGGAAAGGTTAGTCAGCAATACTCCAATGGTAAAGCCTCAGTTAATGTAGCATAAAGACTAAATATTTTGGGGAATATCGGCGTAAATACGTATAACCTAGTTAAGGATAAGGAGTATATAACTGATTAACTGAACAGATTTGGCTGTTGTTTTACGTATAAATAAAATCTTCGGATGGTACAAAAGGAATATATTTAATTGGTACTGATTTTTTAACTTTGTTTTTCACTATGTTTTATGCTTTAATTAACTTCAATTTCTGAAAACAACTTACCAAACACAACGTACCTTGAAATACAAAATTATTTGTGGTTTTGAACCATTTTTTTCAATCAATATTTCTAAATTGCGTATTCAAAACTAACAAGAATGGATCTATTGCCAATACTCTTGTTTCTTATTGAACCATGTTGACGGAGGTTTTGTCAACAAGTAATTTAGGAAATTGCAAGATGCGGTTTGTGTGTGAAAAGAGTTGATAAATCAAAACAAATAAGGAGACAAGAAATTTATAGCAGTTCGACCCCAAAAAAGATGAGCTTACGTCCACTGTTCTTCACTATTTTCTAGAGAATTATAAGAGTTTCTTTAAGTCTCAAGGTGAGAATCCAGAGAGAGAAATACAGAGTGTAGCCCAGAAGTTTTTTATAACAATACTGAGCTCCCTTCATATAGGTGAGGGTGGCTCATTCCCAATTATGAAAATAAGTAAGTGTGTAATCAGAAAATACAATTCGAATAACAATATAATTGGGTGATAACTTAAATGGAATGATTGGTCGCTCTCTATTCAGAAACTTATTTCCCTTTTTTTTATAGATTACCCACTTGATGAAATTTGATCTAGTTTCTTTTTCATACTGGTCGCACTTACCTCATTCGGAGGAGGTCACACTTCGATCAGAATAATTCTCATACGGCCTGATGCGTTCAACTTGGTCGCTAACTTCCCTTTTTGGTATTGACCAATATATAGATTTTAGACCGCACAACAATTACCTCCAGTTCCATTAGTTCTTAAGGATAAAATGGGGCTTTTTTCTCTGATAAGTGCGATCTTAAGAATGTGACATTATGATATAATCCTAAAACCCTCGAAAATTCGTCAATTCTTAAATCCTATCTTTTCAGAACTACGCGTACTTTTTTCTGACAGACGCAACCACGTGTCACCTTTTCTCAGGAGATTAGCAAAACTCGAGGAGACTTCTCCGTTTTTGAGCAGACGCGATGATAGTAACGACGTCAACTGTTGTTTCAAATCGAGACGTTTCAAATTTCGAAAAAATACTCATTTAATTTCGAAAATTAACTCCCACGTGAATTTCGGTCATTAGATTTGAAAATTAAATACCTTAATCTACGACTGTGATTTGATGATGCTTGAAATATATATCAAGAATCCATCCACTTCTCCTTTAAAGCTCGAACCTTATTGTCCCATCTTCCTCTTTCATTTCTTCTGAAATCTGAAACGTCCATAAGACAGAAATCTTCTCGGTGCCCCTATTCACTTTTCAGCTCGATTTGAAAATTAAATGCCTTAATCTACGACTGTGATTTGATGATGCTTAAAATATATATCAAGAATCCATCCACTTCTCCTTTAAAGCTCGAACCTTATTGTCCCATCTTCCTCTTTCATTTCTTCTGAAATCCGAAACGTCCATAAGACAGAAATCTTCTCGGTGCCCATATTCACTTTTCAACTCGCACAAATTCATCATCTTCTTTGGCAAAGTTTCACCAAAATCCCTTAGGTAACATCTCGGTTTTTCAGTCTCCGAAAGAAGGTTAGTATACATTCTCTCTCTCTTTTATTTAAAGAATTATTGTTCTTCGATTTTCATAGGACCAGAGAACTCACACAGAGCTCATTTTTAGAAATAGAAAGATGAACCGTAAAGTATGAATAACCTGAACATAAACCCATCCCCATATTCAGATGAACTGAAAAATGGACATATCTCAGAATCTCTCTATTAATTTAACGAATAAATTACTTTTAGACGATTGATAGACGAACCCATAGGAGAAATCTAAGATCTGAAATCTTGACATTCGAAAACCAAAACCAGTCGAGTGACGAATTATTAAAGAGTTGCTTGAATAATTTTTGACAAATCTATAGATTGATTAGAAAAAATTTGATGAACAGCTTGTTATCAGTGCAATCCTAGGATTTGTGGTCCCAAGTTGCTCGCATATAGTAAGGAAACCTGATGCTCGCATAGGACTAGATACATCCCATGTTTCTTTTTTCAGATGTCTAGTAGTGAGGAACTTAGGGAAGTGAATGCGTTCTCAGGGGAATCGTCATTTTCCAATACAGGCATTAGCTCTATTAATCTCGAAGATTACCTTGAGCCACAACCTGAAGTAGAAATAACTGGGACCAGGAAAAGTAGTCCTCGCATAGGCGACCTCTCTCAAGACCAATGGCCTCAGCACATTAGGGATACCCTTACATTCGCGAGGGGTTATAACTATATAGAAGGAGATTGGTCATGTACCAATATAACGATGAGCTGTACAATAAACAAGCTCGAAAAGATCGTATGCGATTACAAAATCAATGTCCCATGCACATTTTTTTATTATAAAAAATAAGAGAGAGAAAGAGCATTAATGATGCACGTCTTTTCATGCACTTCATTATAACTATTGGATCATCATTAGATGGTGATCCAACGGCTAAAAAAAAATACCTACCCATAGATAAAGAAAAAAAATACCTATTGGATTGGCAACCTATATATATAAGCACTAATTTAGTAGGTATTTTTTTTGCTAGTGCATATGTATCAATTTGATCAATAAAAATTTAGCATGTATATTTTTTTATCGTAAAAAATAAGAGAGAGAAAGAGTATTAATGATGCACGTCTTTTCATGCATTTTATTATAGCCATTAGATAACTATTAGATGGTGATCCAACCATTAAAAAAAATACCTACCTATAAGTAAAAAAAAAAAAAAACTATTAGATTGATAACCTATATATATATATATATGGGCACCAATCCAATAGGTAATTTTTTTTTACCTATACATAAGTATTAATTTGGCAAATGAAAATTTAACATGCGCATTTTTTTATTGTAAAAAGTAAGAGAGAGAAAGAGCATTAATAATGCACGTCTTTTCATGTAGTTCATTATAGCCATTAGATCACCATCTAACGGTGATCCAACGACTAAAAAAAAAATATCTACCCATAGGTAAAGATAAAAAATACCTATTGCATTGGCAACATATATATATATATATATATATTTATATTTATATTTCTTTCACTGGTGTCTTCATTTATGATCCGATATATGTTTGTAGTTGCTATATAATTTATATTCTTTGTCTTTTTTTTTAATGAAGAAATATTTAGTTTAATAATTTGAAAATTATCGTAAGACAAGGAAACAAATTGATTATCGATCTCCTATTTCTTCCGTACCATTATTTATTTTTATTTTTTAATTATGAGTTGCTTATGCTCTTACTAAGTTTTATATATGCCGCTACTACACATATAAGAGATTATTTTATAATTTTCAGTAAAACTTGTTATTGAGAGACTATTTTGTAATTTTCAGTAAATTTTATTATTGAGATTTGAGACACTATATTACCTTCTGATTTCTGTGTTCGGATTTTCTCGTTGTAAAAAGCAGTTCTTGAAGAAATCAAGTCCTGTATACATGCGGTTTCTTGTCTAGCTATGTACTTTTTGAGTTTTGTTTTTGATTCATTGGGGAAATTTTTTGCACTTTTTTTCTTTTTTTAAAAAAAAAAAAAAAAAAAGAACATAGCACAGATGTGACAATTTTGTTGTTGCTATAAATGAAAGATAATAAATTGTATAGATTATGAATGTTTGGGGCCGTGGGATTTTGAAGGAGAATTTAGCTATGAAAAGGGTATCAAAACGACGGTGATTTATCAAATTATTTGGATGGCGATCATGAACTTAGTATTAGTAAGGAGTACTCTAAGCAATAAGGTACATGACTAATTGACTTTTTAACTACATAACAAGCACAGTCTGGCAACTGTAGGTAGTCATAATTTTGTTTTTCGTTTGGTGATTAAACTTACCCCCAACTAAATAACAGAGGTCATTGTGGTAATGATAATCAAATTACCTTAATTTTGATATTTAGCCTTTGAAAAAATTTCTTTTACTTTGTGGACACTCTAAAATTCAGCTTGACCAACACCAAAGCGGAGCTAGCAAGGTGACCATTCCATCTCAATATTACCAAAATATCACCACCCCCCCCAAAAAATAAGCATGAAACTAAAATTATTCCGCTTCCATCTTTCCCTAAGAAGCTAATCTTGTCACCTAATGAACTCTCTATATTAAGGCCCTGTCTTGACTCCCTTTAGCTACACCAACTTACATTCACTGGAGAGAGAAAAAGAGAGAGAGAGAGAGAGAGAGAGAGAGAGAGAGATGGGTCGACCTCTTCTTCATTTCCCCTCATTTGCTTCTAGGGCAGCTTTGTTCCTTGGTTTTTGTACAGTTTTGCTAATGCCAGAGTTTGTTGCATGCAGAACAAGGCACTACACATTCAACGTATATGTTTAAACTTGTATATGCATTAATTAATTCATTCCTAGCATCATAGCTAACTCAATGTGTCCTTTGGTCAATGCGTTATCAGATAAGGAACCACACTATCACAAGATTATGCCACACGAAGAGCATTATTAGCGTCAATGGGAAATTCCCAGGTCCTCCATTGGTAGCAAGAGAAGGTGATCGAGTCATTGTGAAGGTGGTTAATCATGTTTCCAGCAATATTACCATTCACTGGTATGGATCTCTTTCCCACTAATTGAATATATGGACCCGATTTTTTCATCTAGTTTTCTATCTACTCTAACTAATCAAATTTTAATACGCTATTTTAAATATAAAAGTATTTACTTAACAAATATAAAGTATTTTATATTTGACAGTTAAGTTCTCTAATTGAATAATGTGTCAAAGAACAACTGAGTGGACAGGAATGAAATAAGAAAAAGTAAACAGAAAATACGATTGCAACGTGTACATTTTATAAAAATCACAGTATACATATTTGATAAACGAAGACTTCAATATATAAAAACTTACTTCGAAGAAAATTAGAAACCCCTCCTCGATGCTTCAATACACGTCCTCTAACTAGGATGAATATGGGGCAGGCATGGAGTTCGGCAACTGGCGAGTGGTTGGGCTGATGGGCCGGCATACGTCACACAATGTCCAATACAGACGGGCCAGACATATGCGTACAATTTCACCATCGTGGGCCAAAGAGGAACTCTTCTTTGGCATGCACACATCTCATGGCTCAGATCCACTGTTCATGGGCCCATCATCATCTTACCAAAGCGCAATGAATCATACCCCTTCGCCAAGCCTTACAAGGAAGTACCAATTATTTTGGGTAAATATTACTACTACATATTTTGCACTAATATTCGCTCTAATTTTTATTAACTACGATAGATGTCCGTGTCAACTGTCAATTGAAACTAAATATTGTACTTAACTGCAAAAAAAAATTCCTGAATTATGATCCCTTTTTTTATTTACACAAAATTATACACTCTTATTTAAAATTTCTGCAAAATATCTATTATTTACGGACAAATTAACCAAAAAGTCGAGTATATCTTATTTCTGCTTAAAAACACTTAAAACGTATTAAAAAATAACTTAAGCTATTTAGGACTAATCAACTCAATTTGTACACGGAATGAAGATATGTGTAGAGATATTAAATATAAAGGTATAATTTTCAAAAAAAAAAAAAAAGATTTAAAACTGCTGATTGATCATAGTTGATGTATTTTTTTATTTTTTATTTTTTTGCAAATAATTCCTGTGAATAAACTAGTAAATATGCTAATTGTTTAGGCATTTGGGGATGCAGGAGAGTGGTTTAACGTAGACCCGGAGGCAGTGATTAGCCAGGCACTTCAGACGGGAGCGGGGCCGAACGTTTCAGATGCATTCACTATCAATGGCTTTCCTGGTCCATTGTACAATTGTTCGTCTAATGGTACAAAATTAAGAATCCCAATATCTCAATTCTCTAACGACCGGTCTTACACAAAAATATGAGTGTTGTGACAACACTATATATACGTACGTACGCATGCATTTTAACTCCATAGTGATTATACCATATAAGGCATAATTATAATATTTTGCAGATACATTCAAGCTGAGAGTGAAAGCGGGAAAAACGTACCTCCTCCGGCTGATCAACGCTGCACTCAACGATGAGCTCTTCTTCAGCATAGCCAATCACACACTGACCATCGTAGAAGTGGACGCCACCTACACCAAACCCTTCCAAACCACCACGCTCATCATCTCCCCTGGCCAAACCACCAACGTCCTCCTCACCACCAAGCCCTACTACCCCAACGCCAGTACCTTCCTCATCGCCGCCAGCCCTTACTTCACTGGCGCTGGCACTGTCGACAACACCACCACCGCTGCCATCCTCGAATATCACCGTCCCTTGACGACTGATAATAATCACACCTCCAATTACACCACCACCACTACTACTACTACTACTACTACTACTACTACTACTACATCATCCAATCAAAATCTCACCCTTTACAGGCCATCTCTCCCTCCATTCAACGCCACCAAATTCCCCAACGTAACTCAATTCGTGGCATACTTAACCAATAGTCTACGCAGCTTGAACAGTAACAAGTTCCCGGCTATTGTACCAAAAACAGTGGACAAAAGGTTCTTCTTCACGGTCGGGCTTGGGACAAGCCCTTGCCCCCAGAACACCACGTGTCAAGGTCCCAATGGCCAGAAGTTCTCCGCGTCGGTTAACAACGTCTCGTTCGTGCTGCCGTCGGTGGCGCTACTTCAGGCCTACTTCACCGGGAAAACCGCCGGAGTTTACACGACGGATTTTCCGGCGAATCCGATCCGGACTTTCAATTACACGGGGACGCCGCCGAACAACACCGTGGTGACGAACGGCACGCGGTTGGTGGTGCTGCCGTTCAACGCGAGCGTGGAGGTGGTGATGCAGGACACCAGCATTGTGAGCGCGGAGAGCCATCCTCTTCATCTTCATGGCTTCAACTTCTTCGTGGTTGGTCAAGGGTTTGGGAACTTCGACCCGAATAAGGATCCGATTAAGTTTAATTTGGTTGACCCGGTTGAGAGGAACACGGCGGGTGTTCCTTCTGGTGGTTGGCTCGCCATTCGCTTCTTCGCAGACAACCCCGGTACGTATATTACGTTCATATCTATATATTAATTAGTCAACATGCATACATTATTGTTCTTTACACAAACTTTTCAAATATATTATATAGCGCTCAATGCGGCTGGACTCTGGAGGCATAGGCCAATTAGGTCTTTGCCTAAGGCCCCCACCTCAAGACAAGCCTCCAAAATTTTCTATTTTTTAATATTATCCCCATACTAATTTCTATTTAATATTAAAACTTTAACCAAAAAAGAGAAAAAAAAAAAAAAAAAACTTTCAAATAGGAGTTGATTGAAAAAAATGGTCACTATAGTTTATATATGCTATTGATATTTTAGATCGAAGACAAACTATGTAGAAAAAAAATATTTATTGATGCGCATGGAAACAGAGTATCTGGTTGGTAGCTACTATATATAGTTTTTATTCATTCTCACTCTTTACCTAAGAAGCTCCAATATCATACAAGTTATAAATCTAAAGAAAAAAATGTAATGACGTTTAGCATTTTCCATATTCCTATGTATCAGTATTGACTAGTGAATAAATATGAATAACAGACTTATAGTAGATATTTATGAATTAAACATGTTTGAAAAAATTATTTTAAAATTTTGATTTGAAAACATGGAGTGCAGGGGTTTGGTTTATGCATTGCCACTTGGATATCCACACCAGCTGGGGCCTAAGGATGGCATGGATCGTCTTAGATGGACCCCAACCAAACCAAAAGTTGCCACCACCACCGTCCGACCTTCCAAAATGTTGAGTTTGACTGACCAATAATGGTCCGGATATTGACCGCATTTCCATGTTGAGTTATCTTGATTTTGTTTTCCAATTTTTCTTTCGGCTTTTTAAAATCAATAATTGTCGTATTTATTTGTGTAAATGAGCATTTGATCCTCCAGAAAAGAGTTCATAAATATCATAAAATTGTTTTTTTATGTTTGCTTTCTCAATTATAAAACAAATTCCACGTCACTTTGTAAACTTAGTTGCTTTTCCTTCTCTCTTCCTTTTTCGCTACTCGTTGTAAGCTTAACTTTGCTCTTAATTTGACAAAAAACCAACACCATCACTCAGCCGATCCTAATGTCTCTACTTTTATAATTAAAAAATTAGTAACATGCGTGGAGTTCAATCTATGTAACGTTAATTTCTCTCATATTTCTTTCCGATACTCGTTGTAAGCTTAATTTAATTTAGTTTTTATTCTTTTTCTCGAAATCTAATTAACATTTCGTAAGCTAATTAGTTGAAGAGCATACAAAATTTGATTTGGTAGAATTAACAGATGTTACTGAACTGCATAATGGAGCGAGTCTGCAATTTATTTGTGTATATAACTTTTTAATGGAATACCTTTTCGAACTTAATTGTCGAAAATTTGTAGAGCCAAAGATTGACGTCATATATAGTAGATATTATCCTCGAAACAACGTGTAGATATATGTATATATACTTCTTCTAGTCACCTATGTACTATTTTTGCTCCCTCAAAATTCAACTCTCTTTTCTACTAAAATTATTTTCACGTTTAAGTAATTTAGATATAGAAAAACAAATTACGGTTTATGAGAGTGATCAATTTCAGTACAATATTTAGGAAAACAAAAAATTCATCTGAAGTAACAAAAATTTAAATATGAACTTAGTCGTTGAAATATATATATATATATATATATATATATATTGCTGAATATATTTTGAAACAATGATCTCATTTAGGGGCAAAACAAAATGTACACGGTAGAACACTAGAATTGAAGCACAGGTATTGTGTTTCTAATCATTTGAAATTGATACCAGTAACTCTCAAATTAATCAAAATGAAATATATGAAGATTTCGTTGGCGATATTTTAATTTTTTTTTATTTTTTTATCGTAAAAAAAAATTTTGGAGGAGTCGGGGTGATATTTAATTGAATTTTTGTGATCATGGATCAACAAATTACAAGTCACAATCATTCATAAGAGATAAGTTATCTCTTTTCGTTTTTACTTCTTGTAAGGTTTTACTAAATGTTATAGTATAGTGGTTTAGAATTGAAACCTAAGAACTCCGTCTCCATAAATGCAAAATAGATGCAACGACTCATGCAAAGAAAAGGTAAAAGAAGAATGGATACTTTAACCCTAGCTTTAAATAACAACTTACAATATCTAATTTCTTTAGGAGAGAGAAAACAAAGATTTTTTTTTTTGTCTTTCAAATCTTAGAAGATGAATTTCTGTTGAAAATGAAAAAGGGTCGAAGAAAACTCCGGACGAGTGTAATTCTTTTTTGGGTGTGAGAAAAAAAAATTTATTGAATTTTGTTCAATTATAGAAATAAAATACATAATTGAAAGATGTGGGAAAAAAATTAAAATTTTTAATTTTAACGAGGAGTTTATTTAGAAAGGGACAGGTAAAAAAAAAAAAAAAAAGACATTGTAATAGTGGCAACTGATAAGAATTAACAAACGATAATCAACAAAAAAAAATAATAACGCAAAAATTTAAGTAGAAAACTCTAATCAGGAAAAATCGCTGACAGAAGAGAAAATTTCGCTATGTCGAAAATAAGGTACAAAAGATTGAGTTTTACACAACTAAGCCAAAATATATAGAATCCTCAAACTCTAAAATACATATGTGTATAGACGAAAATTGTAAGGAAAAAACAGCCCAATAAAATAGGTCCAGTAGTTGACTCTGGAATCGAGCTTATCTTCCACTTTCACCACAGATCTCAAAATTTCTCTCAATTACAAAATTACCACATATATCACACTGCAAAACGTTCGGGCTAGGACAAATAGAGGACAAATAGAATTCGGGCCACGAACTCTAACGGCAACCTTCTTCGTTTGCAATGGTTTTTACCCAATTGGTTTTTCCAGCCAAGATTTTTAAGTGACATATCCTAAAGTGCAAATAAATGTCGAAATAGGAGTGTTATGGAAGAACAAAATAAATTATAAAAATCTCACATCGGGAAGTAATTTATATTTGAAAGTTATAAATCCATATATATGTGAAGACGTCCCACATGGAAGTTATAAATGCATATATATGTAAACTTGTTCCACATGGAGTAGAGATGAAATATATGATACTATTATAGACAATCATAATGTGATTGGTGCGAAATGAGTAATCAGAACCTGTTTCCAGCAATGCTCTAATTCTCTTAGCAATGTTTCTCTTTGCTTAGTACCTCTTCACTTCATTCACGTATTTTACAGACATAAATTGTCTAAGCAACTATCTTACAACATAAGCATTGAGCAACTATCTTACAACATAAGCATTGAAAAGTACTGCTCAAATTCTTGGTCAATAGTTGGTTTCCTACTATCTGATTGAGCCTCTGCATTCAAAATTACAAAAAGGGTAAATTAATAACAAAAAAAAGACCTTAGAAATAATATACTACGGAAAGAATGTGATCATGTTAATCAAATGCTGAAATGCCAAACACTAGAATGCTTGTCTCATATCATCTCCTTTAAATCTGAGTCTAAAAACGTAAGAATTTCCTTCAGAAAACCCAAAACTACCTTGATTTACACTCCATCTTCCAGATGAAAGTACATACACATTTGGGTTCAATCCATTGGTATAGAGAATATCTTCAAGTTCCTTATCAGTACGTTGCTCAAGTTCCTCATCTCCATGTTCTGAGGTAATGTAATCTCCATGGTTTCCAAATTCTATGAGTTGCTCTTCAAGATTCAGATATGCTTGCATTCTCTCTTCGTGTTGGGAAGAATCAAACGCAAGTTCCTCTTCCCTAGAATCGGCTTTTCTCACATTTAAACTGTCCAAAGGAGAATTGGTATTCTCCAAACTCTCAGTACCACAGCTTGGAGAAGAAGAGGAAGGCGAATCATATATCTTTACATTTTCTGCTTCCATTTTAGCTCCATTGTATGCTGATGTTGCGGAGTCGGAATCTTCTGCAAAACTATTGCTATCTTTCATCGACTCACGTTCTGACCTATCATCCATGGCTAGCCCCTTTCTCTTTCCCTTGGTTACTTCATGGCTTCCGTAAAACTTGGCGAAAGGTCCATCAGAAGCAACAGCTCGATCCCAACATTTATGCTTTAGTGTAGGCAAGCCCAATTGCTCAGCTTGCAATTTTCTCTTCTTGAGAGTGTTTAGAACACTAATTACTCGACGGCTGCCATAGAAAGTTCAAGACATAAAAGTTAAAAAGTTGTTTAGTAAACAAAATTCAAGGGCACAAACATTGGAATTTATTGTAATTACCATACGAAAGAGAAAACAAAAAAAGAAAAAAAGATCAGTTTAACATCAAAATGAAAATAGCCAGAAATTTTGTGATAAGCCACTTGAGCCAATATAATGATTTGGAGAAAAGTGATACTACCATAAAAATTTGTAAAAACATAAAATACTTTCAAACTTTATTCAAGTCCTTCACAAAAATCTGAATACCTAACTCAGCCTCCAAATTGTGCCATCACAAGTTGACAAGACCAGAGCACACAAAATACCAACGTCTAATAGTGACTTCAACAATGACATAAGGTTATATTTACCTGTTTATTATCTCAACGCAGATCTAAAACACTAAATTTTGTAGTTGCATTAATAAACCAAAAACTAAAATTTTACTGGTAATGTTTTCTTCTAAGAAACGATCAAACCCTTATCTATACTAATATTTTCCAGAACCAAGAAGCAATAAATTCCAGTTTTTGCTCAAAAGATGCATCAATATATTGCTACTTGTCATGATGAGAATAACAATACACAGAACAGAGAAAAATAGCTCCCTTCAGCTGAAATTAGTGCAATAATTGTTCAATTAAAAAAAAATAGGCATTTCAAAATCGAATTTTTAAGTAGTTATATTTAACTAAGAAGGAGAGTAGAGCTATTATTAAAAAAGAGAATTAAAAGGATAAAACAAAAGAAGAATTGAAGCCCAGAAATTAAAACCTGTCGATTTCAGACGGGCTTTCTTTATTTTCCCCCATTTCGAACCAGAGAGCAAAAGTTGATCAGTTTCTGAGGACTCAAACCAAAGATGATGATGCCTTCAAAATGGACGATATCCCAAATAGAAGAAGACGCATCTCTCTCTCTCTCTCTCTCTCTCTCTCTCATCAATGGAGAACCTTTCTTCGATCCGTGCTAGCCGATAGAATGATCTACGTGGTTTCGTAGCGCGTGTAACTCACTTCAAAAGTTTTGTAGTGTAATTTCGGTTGGCACCTCGTTTGGATTGAGGCGTGTTGGATTCTTATCAGACGAACACGTGGTTGTTTAACTTCGAACAAAGGCCACCCACTGCACGTGGGAAGGCCCGAGTCCCCTTGTGCGGTGGTCCCTTTAACCGGCTAAACTCCAACATAAATTTAAGGTTTACTTTCTTAAAATTACACAAAATAACTGGCTAAACTCCAACATAAATCTAAGGTTTACTTTCTTAAAATTACACAAAACACCTTGATCTTAAGAAAATTTATCAACAACCCAAATTTGAGGGGGCTTTTCACAATAAATCCCTTGGAGGGTTCTAAGGTAGATTCTCTTTTTTTGCTCTGAATTCAAAGGAAGATTCTCATTCTGGAGTGCAACCTCACTTCCTTTTTGATCCTTCGGTAGAAACGTACGCAATATCAGCCAAATGAGTGTTTAATTTTAGAAAAAGTTCAATGACTTCCTGTCCAGCCAAAATATGAGTGTGTTTGTTTGGTTCTGTAGAGACCACTAAACTTTTCTTCGTTTGAACAGAAAAACCTCAACAGAAACAAAAGTAAACAAACTAAGCGCACATTTTCATATATTTCTTTCTTTTTAAGGTTACAAAAGTGTACAACATTCCAAGTTCCACATGAACAAACCCCTCATTCTGTAGACTTTGAGACCTTTACAAGAAAAGCCAACTGTTGTTAGTGTTGGTGAGGTTGAAGGGCGATTCCCTCTTTGTACATAATAAACTTACCAACTGTTACAACACCGTTAACTCGTACATCAATTAGTAAATACCAAAGAAGAGGGCAAAAGAGAAGAGAAAATGGAAAAAGATGAAAGAACCCACCTATCCTAAAATCATTGCTCTCGAAGCTGATTAGCTTTCAGCCGTTGAAAAGGACCACAAACTCAAGCTTATCTCTTAAATCACACTGCAGCGATGCACTCCTACACTAGTTTCTCCGAGTAAACAACAGATGAAAAGACCTCTTCTCAACAGTACATAGCCTATGCGCTGGGACATTCGAAAAGGACTGCAAGACTTCGTCAAACATTGTCAGCCTCACCGACCCCTTTCCACCACGTCACAAAGTCCTGCTATCGTCACTCCAAACCCAAAGATTGAGATCCAAAGAAGTTCATTTTGATAGCGATGCAGTAGCTGAATACTTGTAAGCTGTACGGAAACGAAGGCCAGAACCTATATGTCCTGATGTAGGACATATCCAGCAGCAGATGCTTGGACCCAGCACCTGAAGTAAGTGAAAATGAGTTCGAGCAATGAATCTCAGATAAAACCAGACCCACAAGTTTCATAGAAGGGATAGATGGTTATATAATGCTTGTTCCATATATGTTGAAATGACTCGAAGTAACCTAAATTAATATAAATAAGTTTGGACTAAAGGTAACATAAACTGACGTCCGCAGAATGACATGTAGGAACAATAACTCCAAAATGTAAAAGGCTCACCCTGCCTTGCTTAATGTACAAAGAGGGCACCTAAAACCTAAATCATCAAAATCTATCAATTCAAGGTGAATCAGAATTGTGATTAAACAGTCCTCACACAAATCAGAAGTATGCCTTCATTGCAATAACAGAGACAAGGAGAAATTAACAATACCGTTGTAAGATTTTCAAATGCACCAAGATCGTAAGGATGTGCATAGACATCCCCTCCTTTCTCTGCAAGCCACATTGCTCTCACTCCTTCATGATACTGCCAAAAACGGTAAAAAAGAAAGGGATAAAATAATTTTCTAATTAGTAGGTTACACAGGGCATGAAAGAGATGTACAATGATAACAAATTGCAAATTCCTAATAACCTCAATCGTGGTCTTGTTTTGCAAAACTAGGTAGATATGCCAACCTAAGAGTACACTTAACGCCACGCTTAAGGGGACTAGCAACAGCCCAGAAACTACCTGGAAAAAAGAAAACGATGAGCAAAATGTTGTAATACGGTAGATTCAAACTTAAGAAAACACATAGCAGTTTGCCATTACATATATTGTTCTTAAAGTGCTTCCACTTCCATCTTCATCCTTTTGAGAATCATTAGTCAGACTACCCACGAGCAAAACCTAAAAATATGAAAGTCATTGAAAATATACGTAGCCCAATATGAATAAATTCAATAAAAGGAAGTCATATGTTAACGTTTGCTTGCCAATAACTACAAAACGAACCATCTAGAATGGCTCGTCAAACATGTACAATCAACAAGGGAAA
This sequence comes from Parasponia andersonii, assembly GCA_002914805.1. Lineage (NCBI taxonomy): Eukaryota > Viridiplantae > Streptophyta > Magnoliopsida > Rosales > Cannabaceae > Trema > Trema andersonii. The sequence continues at coordinate 305,679 of JXTB01000491.1, forward strand.
AGTACAGTTTGCCCTGAAAATCAAGTAATCAAAATGCAAGAAGCACTAAACTTGTGCAGTAACATGCTAATACACAAGCGCTGGGTCAGATTAGATACAGGGAAGGATCTTATAACATACCAGGGAATAGATGCAGGCAATTACAGCATAGATAACAAAGATGAAGAAGACCTTATAGTTTGCATGGCCAACGCAATTATTTATCCATATGCAGTGATGGTCCTTGCAATCAAGAGGCAGCACTTTAACCATTACCAGGATGTTAAAGAATATATATATATATAGCAACCATATATATATATATATATATATATATATATAGATATATATAGAGAGCGAGAGAGAGATTGTGCGTACCATTCGTAAAACACATCTTTGGCAGACACGGCAATGATGCACGCGGGGTGGTTTATAGTGAGAGCACTTTTGGCAATACCTCAAGTCCCCTCCCTCCAAAAACATTCATAAAAAAGTCATCGTTGGACATCAAAGGCTAAAAGTTTCAGGGAAATGTTTGTAGAAACCAAATTCATACTCACAAATGTTCTGTAAACAACTATGATTAGGAAACAAAAAATAATCTCTTAATTTATCAGCAGGAAAGGTATTTACAGATCTAATAGAAGAATCTCAAACCATAAAAGACCTTAACAAGCTAGATTCTCGTTTCACATAAGTCAAAGGTATTGGGATAGGCAAGGCATAGACCTCAACAATCTAGATACCAAGCACAGGACAGGTAGTATCAACCCAAGAAAATATTTTCTTATCATTTTATAGTAAGAAACCTTATAACTCCATAAGATGTGCGGAAGTCCAAATTTCAAGATGGTTTGAAATGGATATAGGCTCCATCTATTTAAACTATTGGTTTCTTTCAATTTCTAGAGTTGTGACATATAATAACTCTTATACCCTAAACTACTGGCTGACCAAAAAACACACACACTAATGATGACTATTCTCTCCAAATTTTGAGACTTCTAGAAATCCAAATAATGCAAAAGGTACCGAGATTAGTTTACATGCCTGTACTTTTAACATAGAAAAACAAATGCAAGAAGGTACTTGAAGCACAAAAGGGTTTCTGAGAAATAAAACGTCACTGATGATTCCAATATTTTCCATTTGAGCTATTAGCCCGAGAACAGAGGACAATTACAGAACTGTAAGCAAAAACCCAGGGGGTGAGCTGAAGCAATCACAATCTAGCAAGAGAACAACATTTTATCTACAATCAAGACATTCATGTTTGGATATTCCTATTGAGCTGGTAGATCAAACTGAACATGCATAAGGAAAGTTAATACTCAAGGCAACAAGCACCAACAGTTAGTACTATACCTCTTATTAAGTCAAGAGTATCTAATCCTAAAATATACAAGAGGAATCTTTTCAAACAAAAAAGGACAGAATAACTTATTGTCTTACAGATATGGTTTTAAAAGCAAAGCAAGCTGGCAAATAACGAATGTGACTTTAATATCTATGCAAAACAACCTTACGGAGAGGATCTTAATATTAACCACATTAATGATCAGGAATCAATAGTGATGGAAAGTAATAATTATTCACGCTTCTGAGCTATTTTACTGAAAAATAAAACTCTAATAGAAACAAGAAAGAAAAAACCCTGAAAACGACAACAAACATATTGGAAATCAGTTTTACACGACCACGAACGCTCAAAAAAAAAAATTTAAGCAATATAATTGCCTTCACTGGAAGTGACAGAAAACATAGATACGGACACATTGCAACCCGACGTGTATCCAGAGGTTTAAAATGTGGCATCCACAAAATGAACCATACAAGAACATCACGAGCTTAAGTTCTTCCATAGGTTAAGCAATATTATCAACCACACAAGAACACTATGGAAGCAGCATTCACCAATTATTACTTTAATCATCACTGAGAGTTCGTTCTAATACTGCGTTTGCTCATACAATCCCCTTCTGCAATGAATTTAAAATCCTAGGATGAAGACTATTACTTGGGCCGAACCCAAGAACAAAATTTTGCAGCTAATACCCCTAACAGCTTTTCTTTTTGCATCTGACTACGCTATACCATGTAATGTGTACCTCCTAACATTAATCTAAAAGTTCCCAAGGAAAATATAGCTAAAGAAACAATTTTTCAGATTCCCATTACTCTAAACTCCTCGTAAAATAATTAAACAATCACAAACCAAAACACCCATATAAGGATCAGACAGAGCAAGAACAAATTATAACAAAAATCCCAAAAAAGAAGAAATTGCATTTGAAAAAAGTTACTCACTTTAAGAAACAAGCAATACCCAATTGAGGAAATTTCCGATAAAATTAAAAGTTGGTACCTTGCGCTTGATCTCGTGAATAGGGTATTCAGAATCTTCAATGTCGGGCACGTAGGTGGATGGGACCCGACCCGGATCGGTGAACAAGGAGATGGAGTAGCTGAAAACACACATAAGGGCTATGGAGGTGAAAACGACGGTGTTCATTATTCCGGGAGAAGTCATGAGACCGAACCAGCGTTCTATGAAGACGAAGACCGTTGAGCAGTAGATGTAAGCAATGACCAAAACGACGACGCTTACGGGTAAGGAGAAGCGTAATATTCTCTTCTTCATTGTGCAGCTTGCGCGTGCGACGGAGGCACAGCCGGCGTTTAAAACGACAGCGTCTCAGTCCGTGCTTTCTGGACTTAGCAGCTGGAAAAAACGACGAGTCTCAAGGTTGGTGGCGAGTTCGCTTGAATCTAGAACATGGTACCGTTCCTTCGTTTGAGAGTCCCGTTTTTACTTAAATGGGCTCTCTTTCTTTTCTTTTTACAATTAAAACCCTTTTGAAATAACTACTAATTAACTACTTAACTTGTACTAATTAACACAAATAGATACTCTATTAGATTATTTTTATTTATTAATTAGATTATTATTTAAAATTTTCAATTAGTTTGTTTGTTTACATTCCTTTATTTCGTTTTTGAATTAGTAGTCTCAGGATTATAGTCTTTTTTTATTTATGAATTATTGAGTTTTCTCTCTCATATTATATTATCTTTTAAATCTTCATCTTGTTCGTCTGTTTATTTTCTTCTTATATTTTCTATCTTAACTCCTTCGTTCTCTTCTATTTTCTCTCTGGTTCTAGATCAAATGCTATACATCTTGAGCAATTATCCGGAAAAAATAAAATAAAATTTAACCTCATTAATGTAACAACACGAAATTACTTAATTTCTGAAAATACATATAATTAATTAACATTTTATGTATATTTTTATGGACTTAAATATCTCAAGTTATTCCAAAAAAAAAAAAATCTCAAGTTATAAATGTGAAAAGAAATGTCATAATGCCTATTATTATACATATAGAACATTTAATGTATATGCACCTAAAAATCTAAAGTTACAAATGTAAAACAAAGTCTTGTAATGCCCTAGCTAAGTATATTTTTATTTGTCTATAGGTATTTTTTTTAGTTTTTGAATCATTATTTAACAATTACCATAATTTGAATACTTGAAAAAAAATAAAAATAAATATTCATTGTTTAATTATTTTATCTCTCAACCTTTTACTATGAAAAGACATGTGCGAAAAATTTTGATTGGATAAAACAATATCTATAGATAGGTAAAAAAAAATACCTATTTGATGCCCATAGCTAATATAATATAATATATATATATATATACATACATATATATAGGGCACTAATCCAGTAGGTATCTTTTATATATATATATATATAAGTATCATTTTGGTTAATTAAAATTTATCATGTATGTTTTTTTATAGTAAAAAGTAAAAAAGAGAAATAAAATTAATAATGTGCGTCTTTTTATGTACATTATTATAGTTGTTGAATCACTGTTAGATGATAATCTAACAGGTACAAAAAAAATACTTATATATAGCTAAAAACAAAAATACATATTGGATTAGGAACCATATATATATGGGTAGGATCTAATTTTGCTCAACGACTGATCCCATCACATAATTTAGCCAATGCAAATACATTTCTCTAATATCATATTGGATAAATATATTCGAGATGGGCTAAATAATGTAACGGGATTGGTCCCTAAACAAGATTACATCTAAAGCTATATATATAGAGCCATAATCCGATAGTACTTTTTTTTTTAAACTTATCTATAGATTTTTTTTAGCCATTGGATCATTATAACAATTATCATGATTCGAGTAGTTTAAAAAAATAATAAATACACATTATATAATATCCTTTCTCTCTATATATTTTACCATGAAAAGACGTGCATGATGAATTTTAATTGGGGATTACAATACCTATAAATAATATAAAAAAAATTTACTAGATGAGAAATGCTAAATTCATCACTATTTAAACCGTGTATATTCATGATTTTAATTACAAATTTACCTATAATTTCAATTACTAATAAGGACAAGATAATAGTTAAATGCAATACATAATATGGTTATAAATGTACACAGTCTAAATTTCAATGATAAAATATTTAGATCTTCCCTTATATTTAGATATTCCTTTATAAGCAACACACATGGGGAAGGAAACCCTAAATTTCTTTATTTTGAAATTACCAAAGAACTTAACCCTAAATTTCTTTAATTCGAAATCACCAAAGAAAAAAAAAAGACAGTAGAGCAAGATGAAGAATATATAATATGATTTAAAAAGAAAAGTTTATATAAAGATTTCGAACATAATATAAGAATATATATATATATATACGGTGAGTTTTTAATGGGTGAGTTTTTAATGGGTATTTTTATTTTTGCTATACTAAAAGGTATTTTCCTTTTTGAAAAGTTGATGGGTATTTGTCAATGACCTATAATATCAGGTTATTTTACTAATTTCTATTCTAATTCAGAAAAGAAACCAATTTACTTCTACTTTTTCAAATTCATGTACATAATGAGTTTTAGGAATATTTTTTTTTATATCTGTGTAATGGACTAAAAATATTCCATTTAAATTTATGGAGAATTCTAATCTTATTTTGTTTTATATTTTATTTTAATTTTAATTTTTTTCAAGATGAAATGAAATATTTTTTGGAATTTAATTTGTGATACTTCATTTATATAAGTTTAGAACGTGATTTTGTCACCTTTGAACTTTTTTTAAAAAATAGTTACCTATAATATGAATTTCAATTTTTTTAATAGAATTTAGTTATCAAATTTTCTTTCAATTTTTATTAATATGTTTAGTTTAATTTCTTTTGATATGAATTAATTATATTTTCTATGTTCGCGAGTTTACATTTTTTTAATAAAAAATAAAGTTTGTTACCTTTTTCTTATATTAAATTAACATTGCCATGAATAAACTTTATTGGGAATTAACATTAATGAGTATTATCCTTAAAAAAAATTGATGATAATTAGAATATTAGGAGTGTTTTTAATTGATTATTATTAAAAAAAATGAAAACCAAACAATTAAAATGTTTATTTTTTTAGTGGGTAAAAAACAAGTTGCCCATTATTTAAAGTATTAAATAAACTTCTATATGTAGATAGCCATCAAATACAATTGATTTTTCGGTACAAATGCTTGATTCATTATAACTATTTGATTACAATAAAATGGTCTAAAATTAAAGTATTCATCCCATATTATATATATATATATATATTTATTTATTTATTTATTTATAGGCCATATTTCAATAGAGATTTTTGTTTTTGCTTCATTGACGGGTACTTTCATTTAGACTATTGAATGTTGATACGATAGTTATAATGATATTAGTAATTTTATCAAAAAATAAATAAAAATATAATTAATACGTATATAAATATAGAAAGTTATTTGTGACTTAAAAAATTGGTAACCTATATGTGACCTATGAGTTGGATTTTTTTTTCCAATCCCTTTTCAATTTTTTTATTCTTTTTTTTTTTCATTCTATTGTTTGTTTTTAATAAAAAATAAATAAAAAACAACTAACCGTGTATATATATAGATATTTTTTTTTCTGAAGAACTAACTGTATATATATTAAATTTTTCATTAAAAAAAAATCTTCGTTGAAATATCACATGTATATATATATATATATATGAAATACAATCTGTATATATAGAGAGTTAAAAAGTTTTTTTTTTCCTTCTAAAAATAAAGGAAACATATCTTAATCTTCTAATAAGCTCAGATTTAGATATGGTTGTAGTACCTCCTTTGTGTAGATTTTGTACTATCTAATTTTTAATTTGTGTGAGTTTTAAATTCTGTTTAGTCCTTGTTATTTTCTTCTTTTGGAAAATTATGGTAACTCATAATTCTTATTATTGTTTTATTTGTGATTAATTTTTCGTCTCATTTTTTTAAGGAATTTGAAATTAAAATCCTATGTAATTGAAGTTTTTTAACTTTTGTTAATATTATTCCCTTATGGAACCTGTTTATCAAAAAAAAAAGGGAACATATAGTGGAAGAGGAAAAATAAATCAATCGTCTTATTGATATTTTAATAATGTTATATAATGTATGCAATATGTATAAACAAGAATAAAATGAGATTTTTGAAAGAAAAAAAAAAGGTGAAATGAAAAAAAAAAAGAAAAAATCAAGCCTCTTATATATATATATTTGATAAGAATATGGAGTTTCTTTTATTTATTATTATATCATAATTTCTTATTTCCCTCTTAAACACTGTATAAGAAATGCAGTAGTTTAAGCTTTTCTGGCATGGTGTGATTATAGTGTTTATTAAAAAAATTTTGATTTGCTTCATTTCATTTAACAAATTTCCTCTCTGATTAAATATAAAGTGTATTGCGAATAGAATTTTTTTTCTTTCTTTCTTTAATCTCTAGCTCTCTGAAAAACTATAAATTATTAATTTTGTTTTTTAAATTTTCAATTCTCTTTACCTTGAAAATTAGATATTAAAAGTAAAGAGAGTGAAATACACAAAATTGGGTATTTTTGGAATATAAGAAATATACAAAAAAATATAATTATTTAAAATTGTTTTTGTGACATAAAAAGAACTTGAATATGAGTAGTCTAATTAGTGATAGATATAGAACTTCCCCTCTCTAAAATTACTGAAAATTACAAATATCCTTATTTAATAGGCAAATTTATCTCGAATTTTACTTTTAAACAATAAATACTGATTTAATTTTACGAATTGTTCTATAAAAACGAACAACAATATTATATGTATAGTGGTATATTGCCACTATCATTTTTCCCTCTGCCCACTTTTCTTCTAAAAGATCCCGTACAAAATCTAGAATTTTAACATTTAATTTACAATCTTTTTTATTGTTCATTAATCTCGTATGAGAAAAAAAAAAAAAAAAAGAGTACGTGCTAAGCATTTTTCTTTTAAAAGAATGCTAGGACGGCGTTTTAACTTTTAATGGGTTTAGAAATTCTCGGGAAAAAAAAACGATTATACCCGTTTGACGAGACAAAAAGAATTATTATTCAAGTAGTTTTCTATAATATTCTCAAAATCTGGATGTGCAGTGTATCAATTTCTTGTTTTTTTTTTTTTTTTCCTTTAATGTCTGTGAATTTCACTACCTGAATATATTATTACTATTATGAACAAATAAGTTGTGCTTTGTTATTTGTTATGTATTGATTATAAAATGAATCTTTGACTGTTTGCATAAATTATTACTGTTATATATATAAAGACCGATATATTTCTATTTCATACTTCATAATTCACACTACCCATTTGTATTGGATGTCATGCATAATTTTGTATATTGCATCAGTTAATAATATTTACTTACGATGTAAAGACATGGAGGTATCATTACAAGAGTTTACTCATAAATTAAACATATTTATATATATATATGGCTGACAATCATTAGGCCTTTTTTTTTTTTTTTAATCTACGTATAATAATGTTTTTAGATGTTAGATATTTTTTAATAGTAATCTAACAACGACTATAATGTTATGTATAAAAAAATATATACCATTAATTTATTATTTTTATTATTATTAAAAAAATATGTAAAATAAATTTTAATTGATGAAAATAATATAAAATGATATTTATGTATAGTTAAAAAAAAATACTTGTTAAATTAGTGTATATATATATATATATATTTATAGGATTTGTTTTAAGGTATGTATATAGGAAGTTGAAATTCTGTTCGACTTTTTATATGTATATTCGACAAAAATTTGAAATGCTACTGTGGTGTGTCAAAGAAGTAAAGAATAGCTCATTTTCATTTCAAAATTTGTGGAAGTCTGGAAGACACTATAATTACATCGAATAATAGTGTAGCAATGAAAGATTACCTAGCTACTCTTTTCCTCCTTAAAGAGCTTTGTAGCCGTCTTATGTGACCTGTTTTGGGCCATGACATGACGAGAACAAGAAAGAATCCACCTTTTTTTTTTTTCGCTCGAAAAAAAGAATCCAAATTTGAAAAAAAAAAAGAAAAAGAAAAAGAAAAAGAAAAAATTGTTTTAACACTTTGGAAGGTCAGATGGAGGGGGCAACAACTTTTGATTGGGCTTCTTTCCGTCTAAGACAACCCAGGCCATCTTTAAGCCCCAGCTAGTGTGTACTTCTAAGTGGCAATGCATGAACCATACTCCTGTTCCAAAAAACATGTTATTATTTTTCCTTTCATCTCATCTTTCTAGAATTTTATTGTATATGTAACATAAATGTATAGTTGAATGTTTGTCACACCATTGAGTTGAACAAAAATGTGTGTATTTTTTTTTTTTTTCTAAAGGGGAAAAAAAAATAAAAATCTAACCTGGATTATCAGCAAGGAACCGAATGGCAACCCATCCACCCGCGGGTACCCCAACGGTGTTTTTCTCAGCAGGATCAACAAGATTGAATTTGGTAGGATCCTTTTTGGGATCAAAGTTCCCAATACCCATTCCCACAACAAAGAAATTAAATCCATGTAGATGAAGTGGGTGACTTTCTGGTGCAATAATGCTAGTGTCTTGCAAAACCAACTCCACACTAGTATTGTATGCCAATTGTACCACTTTGGTCCCAGTGGTGACCATCGAGTTATTCGGTGGTTTACCCGTGTAATTGAATTTGAAAGGTGGGTTGGTTGGGAAATTTGTTGTGTACACCCCCTTGGTCCTGTTGAAGAAATGGGCCTGCAAAAGGGCCGTATTGGGCTGGACAAAGCTGACGTTGTTAAAGGCCCCCAATAACCGGGTATTGTTTGTGCACGTTTGGCTGGCTGAGCAGGACCCTAATCCTAGTCCCATTGTGAAGAAAAACATTTTGCTCACTGTTTTGGGGACATTGGCTGGGAACTTGGCGTTGGCAAGGCTGCGGATTTTCTGGTTGTATTTGAAGGAAAACGACGTGTCGTTGAACCGAGGTAGCCTTGGTTTTAGAAGAGGAAGCTTTTTATTCTTGTTGTTGTCGTTTGGGCCTAAAACCCTTTCGTATTCAAGCAGGCCCGTTGTTGTGGAGTTGTCAAAAGCGGCTGGGCCAGAGACATAGGGCCTCGCGGCCATTGCAAATGTGGCGTTTGGGGCTTTGGGTTTGGTTCTGAGAAGAACGTTGGTGGTCTGACCTGGTGTGATGAGTACAATTTGAGTTGTGAAAGGCTTCACGTAGACTGCATCTGATTCGACGACAGTGAGGCTGTGATTAGCTACACTGAAGAATAGTTCATTGTTGAGTGCAGCATTGATCAGGCGGAGGAGATAGGTCTTTCCTGGCTTCACCCTTAGCTTAAATGTATCTGTATGTGATTTGTCCCAATGGGTTAAAGTCCAAAAAATACAAAATTTGTCTTTGTTGGTCATTTTTAGCATTTTCTTTATTAGTACGTTGAAATTCTAAACGTTGAGAATTTATGGAAATATACCTTTAGCTGAGCAGTTGTACAGAGGTCCTGGAAGGCCATTAATGGTGTAGGCGTCTGAGACATTTGGTCCTGATCCTGCTTGCATAGCTTGGTTGATGACTGTCTCAGTGTCTGCTTTCCACCATTCTCCTGCAGTTTGAAATTAAAAATGTTACTTTTAGCTGTTCTTAGTTCCAAATTCATATGTTAATGTGGATATAATATGATATGTTGTGTTTTGGATAAAGAGGGTAGTAATTTTTAGTTACCAAAGATTATGGGGACTTCCTTGAAGGGTTGGGGGAATGGGTAAGGGACATGTCTTTTGGGTAGGATAACAATGGGTCCATAGATAGTAGCTCTGAGCCATGAGATATGTGCATGCCAAAACAAGGTTCCTCTTTGGCCAGTGACAGTGAAGTTGTAAAGATAGGTCTGCCCTGTTTGAATAGGACACTGCGTGATATAAGCAGGTCCATCAGCCCATCCAGTCCTCAGTTGCCGGACTCCATGCCTGTTATATTTTAATTAAAAAACAAGGCTTAGTAAATAATATTTTAAAAGGAGCAACACTAACTGAATATAAAAATGGGATATAGTTCTCATTCTCACCAATGGATTGTTATATTATTCTGAACGTGATTGGCCACTTTGATTAAGAGCCTGTCACCTTCTCTTGCAATGATCCGAGGCCCTGGAAACTTTCCATTCACAGTCAGAATGCTCTTTGTTTGACATAATCTTGTCACATTTTGTAACTTGATCTGCACAAAAATATCCCAAGAAAAAAAAAAAATCAACATACGGAAAAAAAAGAAAGTAAAATACCAAATTTCAAGTTTATTTATAGTACTTACATCAAACTTGTACTGCCTGGTGATTCCTGTATGCTTTGCAAAAGCCAACTCAGGGAAGACCCACAAAAATGTAAAAAATGCATAGACTAAAGCCTTCAAAAAGGCTGGTGATGATGAAAGATTGCTAGAAGCCATATATATTCCCACTTGAGGCCCGTTGACCCTTTTTAGGATTGATATGATATAAATGAGAAGTATAATTCTTTGGATGCAGAGAAAGATCCAAATGAGATGGTTTATATAGAGATAAAAGTTTGTTTCAATATACTCTTAATCATCATTCGGAAAAAAAAATGGATACAAGGTTGGGTTAATTAGGTATTGAGAGTTGTGTTCAAAATTAGGTATTGAGAGTTAAATTACGTGGATAGATAGTCTAATGACTTGATTAAGAAACTTGTATTGTTTGATCAGTCTTGGATTCTAGAGGTGTTGTTAAAACTTTACTTTCGAGTGATATTAAAGCCATATTTTAATAGAAGAAAATTATGCATGTTTAACGGTCTAAAAAGTTCCCTGAAATATCCCAGTCGATTTGGACTATGTTCAAGGTCTTACTAGCCAAGATTTGGTTCTACTGGTATAATAAAATGGTTTTTATGGTAGTGGGTCATTTTTCAACGTGACAGATTTTAACGAAGTTAGGCATTACATAATTTGGTAATGTTACAAGGTAAACTTTGGTGGTTTTCTGAGGGTTATTTTGTCCGAAATAGTTAAATTTAGTTTGATGTAGAAAACATAAGAAACATATATTAAGGATAAAATAGAGTTAAATCATAAAACTAGGGACTAATGAAAATGGGCATGGTTGCCTGGTAGCCTTCAACCTCCTACCGTTGATACTTGGTAATCAAGGCAAATCAACGAATGGGATTAAGATTGGAGTTAGGTATTGGAACAGCTGTTGATGTTAACTGGTTTTCGCTCATCCTTCGTTCTACCATGCTTCTTTAGCTTCTAAGATATTCCTAAAAAGCTGGTTATGAATTATGAACGTCTTGTCAAATCCTACCAACATCCATCGTTTTTTAATTTATTCAGCGACATTAATACTTGCAAAACTTGCCATTACCAGAAACCGAGTAGCACCCCCACTTAAGACACCCCCCCACTTAAGATAAGAGTCCAATTTAAATAATGGACATAACTTTATTTAAATAGACAATTTAGAAAATGTATTTTCTATTACTTAACAAAAAAAGGGAAAGAAAAAAAGGGTCTCCTAAATTCTGAAAGTATTCATTATCAATTTTTCATAGTTAGTATCCTTGATCAATAAAGGATCCGAAGCTGTCATAAACAAAATATCAAAATTAAGGATCCAAAGCTGGCACGTCTTTTTATTGCTAAAAGCTTCACTTTAAGAGTCCGGATGAGATGCAAGGAATGGAACTAAAATTATGTAACAGATTTCCAGATGTATAATGCTTACTCTTGATATTCTTATTTATAAGCTTTTGTGTGTATTGATTCGACTATTATTTTCGTGACAAGATTTGGAGATCCTGCAACAATGCCTTCTATTCAGGATGTAGATCCCACCTTGTGGTCTTACTCCGATCGATCAACAATGCGGTCCTCGAATTCCACCGACCCATCACTTGTCCTGATTTAAGGCCTGTCAATAGAGGATCTGATTTGCAAACTCTTGTACAAGTCGACAGAAACTGAGTTTGGGTAGATGCAACACTTAAAGACTCAACAGTAATGGTGGCTAGGGACAACCACAACAATATTCTCTGCCTTGCAGCCAAAAAGGTCCAAGCCTCCTTTGCTCTTGAAGCAGAGTTCTTAGCAGTTGAGTTTGCTTAGCTCAAGGTTGGAATAATACAATTTTGTTCTCAGATGCTTAGCTGGTAGCCACTGCAGTCACTCTTCGTCGTACCCCGCAATGGGATTTGACTTTTCTTTGTCTTTCTTTATTTTCATTGTTAAATTTTTATAATATTTAGTACAGATCAACCCATACTCCCGTGACCTGGGCCCTTCGATCTGGCTGTGTTGGATCTTTCTCAACCTGGGAGGTAGACCACCATGTGGCTACCACTTTATTTTTAGTTAATTAATTTACTCATTTTCTAGAGAGAGAAAAAAAAATGAGACATCTAAAGTTACGTTAGTTAAAAATAATTTCACATCACTGATATAAGTTTTTTTATGTAAGATTTTGGTGCTCAATTTTTATCTAATTGTGTAACTTGAGTAGTTCAAACCCACGCATAAGCCAAAGCTATTCTTATTGTCTGATAACAATTCTTAAAACTTTGGGTAAATATCACCTAGGTCCCCATTTTTTCAAAATAGTATCACTTAGGTCTTCTTCTTCTTCTTAAAGTACTTAAATCTTCAATCTTAAAAGTTTTGTAACATTTAGGTTTCATTGATGAAATCTATCAATTCGGGCTATTAAATCCCATGTGCCAAGTACGTGACCTTATTCGGAGAGCATTTATGAAATTATATTATAAATACTTGTTGTGCATTATTTAAATATCTACTCGTTCGGACTTGGTTGAATGGCGGGGAGCGAGGTGCGACCATTCTGATCAAGTGACAAGGAGCAAAGTACGACCATTCTGGCCGAATGATATGGAGCAAGGAGCGACCTCTACATTTCCTAAAATATCCATCTAGATTTTCAGGATAAATCAGGGTCAAATCTCACTACCCAAAACATATTTGACCCATTAAATATACAAATAATGATATTTTCAGGATAAATCAGGGTCAAATCTCACTACCCAAAACATATTTGACCCATTAAATATACAAATAATGATATTTTAATGTAAGAAAACTTCAAGTCTGACCTATAAAGAAAAGAAAGAGCAAAGATATAAAGAGGATAGACACTGTTATATCAAGAACAAAAGAAAGAAATAATATCGACTAGTGGATGTAAGACTCCTTGTTCGAAGGGCTAAACTACTTTAAAAATCGTTTTTTGTGTCTGTTGATGGAGGTTTTATCAACAATAAATTTATGAATGATCCAGAGATGTGGCTTGTGTAAATTAAGGTAAATAATCAAAATAAATAAGGAGAGAGAGATTTATAGTGGTTCAGCCCCGAAAAAGATGAGCCTACGTCCACTGTTTTCTCACTATAATGACGAATATTCAAGGTTACAATACTCAAAAGCTA